>CATOUR010000059.1:14205000-14391248 GCA_951848785.1 Callosobruchus maculatus
ACTTGTCCCCTTTCTTGAAAATTGGGGTTACTCTGGCACTTAACCAGCACTGAGGCAGAGTATGAGAAGTAAAAGATGAGGTGAATATGGTACTTAAAGGTGACGCTAGCGATCGAGCACAACTTTTCAGAACAATAGCAGACATATTATCACCACCCGGTGCGATAGATGTTTTCAAGTTAGTGAGATGTTCTTCAATCAGTTCGGGGGAAAAGTCGATCTCACGGAGACTGGCAGATGGCATAGGAATCTCGATTTCAGGCAAAGGATTATCATTCAAATCTTCTGTAAAATCCTCAGCAAATGCACAGGCTAAAATTTCTGCTGATTTGGCGGAGTCATTGGAGATACGACCATGCGCATCACGAATCTTAGGAATTGACACCTTAGAATTCAACAAAGATCGTAAATACTTATAGAGTTTGTCTTTGGACGAAACCAGCTCTCTTTCGAAGCGATCCTTTGCAGCTTTGAGGGTTCGAGAAAGTGTGTTAGAGAAACTTCGATGACTTTCGTAATCAGCTTGTCTTTTGTGCCGGAGGATTTTTTGCCAAAGTCCTTTTTTATGTCGAATCATTCGAAGAATTCCTGGATCAATCCAGGGTCTTAGAGGATTATGTCTGACTGTACGATAAGTACTGCAGCTTGACAGCAGGGCTTGAAGTCTGTCATGAAACACATCCCACATAGCTTGTGTAGATAGCCCATAAAATAGAGTGTTCCAGTCAGTTCTGGGTAGAGCTGCATTCAGTTGAGTATAGTTCACTCTTTTGAGGGTTTTGGAAATGCTTTGGGTTCGGCTTAGGTAGTTGAACTGAAGCTTTGACATTATTGTAAGATGGTCAGATTTTCCAAAGGGTGGAAGATATTCAATACCAGACACAAAATCCTCATCATTGACAAAGATTAGGTCGAGGGTCCTTGGTACTTGATCCTTCCTGTATCGAGTGGGGCGATCAACAAGTTGAGTGAGACTTGAATTCCGTAATAGGTCTAGATAAGGTGCAGACGTAGACTGTGTATAAGGTATATCCAGCAACGGCCAGTTGATGTCTCGGAGATTGAATTAGTGGTGTCTCAGAATGTTTTTGGTAATAATATCATACATACAGAGGTATATTCCAAAGGTCTCCACAGATTCCTTAGGCAACATGGGTTAAGGTGAATTTGGCTAACATTTTCATATGCTACTTGATTGTTAATCTAGAATGAATGTCTGCATGTGGGTAACATTTTAAATATCTTCCGAGATTTCACCGTCAGAGCAAAATGCTACTAAAATTTTACGTGCGCCTTCACCATTTTTTAAAAATAGGTTATAATATAAAAAGTGGTGAAGGTGCATTCTGAATTTCTGTAGAAACGTCGCAAATTCTGATTCATTGGCTCTTTCAGGCCAACCATTCAAACCACTTTATGTATTTTGTAAGGCATTTGATCATAAAACCGTTTATGATAAATGATATACATACTATTTTCAAAGGTTTCTGTGACATCTGTAGCCTTTGCCAAAGTATGTAGGTACAAAAATACAAATACAATTTGAGAATTAATTGTTTTAAATTAATCTATCAAACATTTTGTACCTATTTTGATAAGGACTAAAGGGGCCGTCAAAACGTCAGTAAACAGTTGTATCATTAGTGGTTTTAACGATGGGTCAGTAATAATTGTCAATGATATGAAAGACAATCACAGCTTAAATTTCAGAAAGTATATTGCAAGTTGTGAATTATTTTTAATAATTAAGGATTTTTTAAATAGGATGTTTCCTAACCTTTCTAACAAAATGAAGAAGTAAAATCTCCACTTAATTTCAAGACAAAAATGTGTTTTCCTATATTTTCAAAATCTAGGATGCTGAATTACCTTGACATGTGATATTTTCGTAACAAAAAAAAGTTCAAACGAAAACTAAGTGGAAATTTTGTAAGTGCTATAGGTTCTATCATAACATGCTTTTAAAACATTTTTTTTGTAGTCCAACCCTTAAAACTCACCCTCAAGTTTTGTTTTTCAAATAGCATATTTTTTCGTATAATAATGAGCATAACATAAATAAAATAAGAATATTCTTGAGGCAAAAAACAGGTAAAAATAAAACTATGTGGGTACTGAATGACCTATAATACATGCAACCGAAAACAAATGTCTGTATTATCTTTTTTTTTAACGAAAATGTTACAACTCAAACAAATCCTCACTTTATTTATTTTGTGTTAATGTCATTACGAAACAAATTGGTTTGTGTATGAAGTCAAAGGCACTACCCGACTTTAAATGGAATAATTACCTCATTAGTGTAGGAAAAGCTGTGGGGTGTTATTTGAAAGAAAAGTTGGGGGTGACTTTTAAGGGTTGAAGTAAAAAAAAAATCGTAAGCATGGTATGATAGGTCATTCAGTACCTTTGAAAGGTCCACTTAGCTTTCTTTTTTATCCGTTTTTCTTACGAAAATTATTTTATGCTTATGACTACGAAAAAAAAGTTTTTTGTATAAAATCCAAAGTACTACAAAATTTTGAATAAAATAAGGACTTAATTTGTGTAGGAAACACTATTGGGTGATATTTGAAAAAAAATTTGGGGTGAGTTCAAGGGTTGAAGTACAAAAAATTTTTTTGAAATCGTGGTAAGATAGACCTTGTAGTACGTTCAAAAATTCCAATCACTTTTCTTATGAACAATTTTTGTTACGAGAATATCACGTGTCAAGGAAATTCAGGGACACCCTGTATTTCTGCTGCTTTTACCAGAGTTCTTGTTTCATAAAGTAGTTGTGCGGGTCCATGAACGCCTGTTGTTTCTGAGTTTCTTTTAAGAGGAATTTCGATTTTTTTTGTTTATTCGCTAACGCGATCATACTTACATCAGCGTTGGCGATGGAAAAGTGGCTCTTTTCACTTTGCGGTAGCAGGTGGATCATGCTGACGGGTATGGGGAAGCCTGCCGCCCCCGGTGCACCGCCTCCACTGCCCGGAAAGTCCGGGTAGAAGGCCGGGAAGGGGTTGAAGAGGGAGTGGGGCGGCGGATGACCGCCCCCGCCTGTCATACCGCCGCCACTGTTGGGCGTCGAGGTTGGTACTGGCAGCGTCGTCGTTGTCGTTATGGGGTCCTCAGTGCTTGATGGCCTTGAAAAAGAAAACTTTCAGTATAGAAAACTGAACCTATAGCTCATTTCATGATTTATTGATAATATTTATACTCATCTCTCAAGTGTCCACTTGAGAGTAGGTACCTTATGCAAGTAATACTCAAATCGAATCGTGCAATTTTGGAAACAATAAAATGTTTGCCCTTTTAGATATCGAACCCCAAAATTAACCCTTTTAGTTAAACCCAAAAATCACCGAACTCAAATCGACTATGACAAGCTATACCCCACAACCGACGAACTTGCTTTTCTTTGCCTTTCTCCTTCCTTTTTTTCTTTTTCTTTCCTTACTTCTCCATGACTTTGTCTGGTCTCTGGGTAGCCAGACCTGACAGACCGATCGACCTCAATTGACACGACTGTAACACATAGTAGCTGTAACGCAGAGTAAACAACCAGCACAATATCTCTGAGGATTTCCTATATAAAAATGGTTCCCACAAAATTTGACCTTGGGATGATTTTACGGCTGAGAAGTTTGGGTAGAGATGCCAAAATGAAAATATCGATACCGGTATCAACGCGATATATGTTTAAGCCAAACAGGCAATCATTATATAATTATTTTCTATACCGATACCTACAAAAGTATCGATACCAGCTTGGAATCGCTCAAAAAGTATCTAAGATAAAAATACTAGATATTAGTGCAGAAGTACAAGTATCGAAGTATCGTACGTTAGCATCCCTACAAAAAAATTATCCAAAAGTGGGGACGCGCGTGTAATTGCCGCCAACCTGAGATATTGTGCTGGTTGTTTACTATGCTGAGACTGTAACTAAGGTTCCCCGAACAGCTCTGACAAGAATTGACGAGTAGTAGTAATACCCAAGTGTGTCCTTGTGCATCTGTTCCACGAGAGGGAGGGAAAACATTTGGCGACGTTGTCCTGTGTTAAATATAAGTCAATTTGTTATGCTTATGCCCACAAATTTTGAGATTTTCTGTTATCCGTTTTTGTTTGTGCATGTCAGTGTTTCGGGTTTTTTGCCGGACATTTTTCTGGATGTGACAGAAACTGGCAACACATTAATTTACACATTACATAAAATCGCTTTGACTACAACGAAATGTCGTGTTGGCCTTTTGTTACTTGGGTACTGGACGACTGTGAAACACAAAACAGTAGACATTATAGGGGCTTCAAAGATGTTTTTTGAAGTAAAGCAAACATTTGTTGGAACCACTCAAGAAGACCATTTTTTGACAAGATGAGGTTTACAGGTTGAAAAAGTTCGTAAACTTTCTGAAGCATCTATCAGTTCAGTAAACGTTGTAGATGTTGTCTAAGAAACAAATACAAAAGAAAAGCCAATCTTGAGGGTCCCTCAAGTATCCCTTGAGTATTACTTAAGGAAACCTTAAGTATCACTCAAGGGACGATTACGAATACGGCCCTATGTAAACTCCAGTTTACCGCATAAGAAAACTATACCGGCTTACACAGTTATTTTGTCGCAAAAACTAGAATTAAAAAAAGTGTCCCTTATCAAAGATACCATATTTGAAGCAGAAAAATATAAAATAAATAAAATAAGCTAGAAATAACACACTGACATCGCAGTGTTCTTAGAATAGCCGCGTCAGGTGAATCCTAAATACGTTGTCTATCTATTTGCTACAGAACCACATACAGAAGATTTAGAACCACCATACCTTTATTTGAAACTTTCATCAGCAATACTTAGTTATCCGATTAGAAAAATAAATATACCTTATACGTGTACAAAGCGGTTTGGCAGGTTTTTCTGTTCTGTGATGTGATGTGAGAACCGCCATACCTTTCTTTCAAACTTTCATCAACAATACTTAGTTATCCAATTAGAAAAATAATTTTAATATGCATTATATGTGTACAAACTGCTTTGGCAGGTTTTTCTGTGACGTGAGGACTGCATGGGTTTTTATCCAGTTTCAATTATTAGTGTTAGAAATACTATAACAGTAGACCAAAATTAATATTTTGTTACCGATCTTGGTTCCAAAGGCGACACAAGACGAATGTTAAGCTCATTTGCATTATATTACCTGGTGTTAGGTTGTATCTGCTCCTCTCTATCGCCTTTGCACGGGTTGTTGTTGTTATTGCCTAGATTTCCGGGATTGGCTCCGGTCATATTCATGATATCCATAGGCGGTGGATTTGGTCCACCGATGCAGTCTTTCCTCAGCTGTTCCAGCTTCAAGCTCTTGCCATATTTGCCCCTCACGTACATCAACAGGGAGTTGTAGGGGATGCCGAATATCCTTGAGGCTTGACTGGTGGTCATCTTCTTGTTCCATACGTGCTGCAGTGCTTCGGTTAGCTCGGCGTTGGTCCACGATCGGGGCGGCCCGCCCCTGGGGGCTGAGTGCTGCCCCTTAGGTCTGCCCACTAAAATACAAGAGTTTCATTAAACTGATATACTAGGGCCCGATTTTATCAACATGCGCATTTTAACAAAGACTTTGACCAATCAGAGCAGCCCTTTCAAGAACATGCATCTGCCAAAGTACTCTGAAAATTATTGATTTCTCTTGAAGTTGACCTCAAAAAGCTCAAAAATGACATACTTTATATACAATCGACCATTGTGAACCACCTAGTATCTTTTCCAGTCTGATTTTCCATCCTAGATGGGTGAAAAGTTGCATTTTCTTGTTTAACAAAAAGTTTAGCGATTGCTAATCTCAACCAATCAGATTCCAGAAAAGCGGTATATTTGATCACTGGTTTCATGCTGTATCAAATGATATGATGACAAGAAATTCACTCACTGCATTATTTGGATAAAACAATAATTTATTATCGATAATAATTATAAATACATGCAATATATCTTTGTTTTATAGTAAAAAATGGAGTCAAGTTGATTGACTCAGTACTTCCCACACATAACTTGCAACCAAATCATCGCCCGCCTGTCGTCAAAAAACATCCAACACAAAAACTAGTAAATAGTTTCCTAAATCTCTCCGTAGGAACTAAAACGACACAATTCAGCTTCAACTGGACGAAACGAAACAATCAGCAACCCCCAAATTGCTTAAAAACGAAGTTTGAACTATTTTTATATTTTTAGATTCTTATTATTGCTGCGCCGCGACTGACACGATTTTTGAAAACCATACGCATTTTTCATCCTTGCCGCGGTAATAATACTGTGTCTAAATTTCATTAAAATTAATTCCATAATTTCCATGTTACTAAATTCAGACCGACCTGAATCAATACCTACTACTACCAATACCAAATCCCTTGATTTCTGTAATAGCCAAGGCAATGTTCGGATGGACCTAACAAACGTCTATTGTGCCGCTAGGTCTTTCTTTCACAGGTCAATGGACACTATTATAAATGGAATAAATTTTTGAGTTTTACAACCCCCCACCCCCTAACCACCCCAATTTCACCCCCACCCAAAAAAAAGTAAATAATGATCAGAAACCCCTAAAACGCCGAAAAACAAAGTTTGAGCTATTTTTACATTTTTAGTTTTTTTATTATTGCCGCGCCGCCACTGACACGATTTTTCCAAAACATGCGCGCTTTCCATCCTCGCCGTGGCAGTAATACTGTGTCAAAAATTCATTAAAATCCATTCGATAATTTTGGCGTTACGCAATAAAGAACGATCTAAAACTAAAACAACACTCGGATGTATACATCACAAATTATTCTAAGTCCGTTGGTTTCTATTATAAGCAAGGCAATGTTCGGATGGACCTAAAAAATTGTATTATGGCGCTAGGTCTTTCATTCACAGGTCATTAGAGAGCCCATTATGAATACAACAAATTTTTCAGTATTACAACCCCCCAACCACCCCAAATTCACCCCCACCCAAAAAAAAGTAGAAAATGATCAGGAACCCCTAAAACGTCTAAAAACGAAGTTTGAAGCGTATTTGAAATTTTTAGTTTTTTGCTAATTACTCCGCCCCCTGTATAACAATTTTCAAAATTATAGGAACATTACCTACTACGACCCCACAGCATAACGCTGTCCAAATTTCATCACAATCCATGTAGCGGTTACTGAGATTACGAGGGTAGAAAAACGCGACAGACAGACAGACAGACAGACAGACCGACAGACAGACAGACAGACAGACAGACAGACAGACAGACCGACGGAAATGAGTGACGTGGATTTTCGTTATGTACACATCATAAAACGCCCAAAAAACGTATTATCTCAAAATCGAAAATTTTCGCGATCACAATACTCCCCTCACCTATCGGTGTGGGAAGTAAAAGGGGTAAAAATAGCATTTTGTTACGTTTCAAAAGTTAAACAAATGATTTAACTGTTAGGCAAGCTATTTTCCAAGCGTGCATGTGCATTACTGGTTGCCTATTCAGAGCGGTTAAGCTCACTATTTAGCTGTGTATAACCTTATTTTATGCACGCTGCACGTTTAGGTCCTCTATGAATATTTCTATAAGAAGTAAGAAGGTCTATAACAAACATGCATCCAGTAAATGAAAGATTGATTCTTCATAAAACTATGTATTTTTTTTCTATAATCCATCTGACGACTGACGGAGGTGGGATTTGTAATTATTAAATAAGGTAGTTGCTGTGATTGGTATTAGGTACTTTTATGATTCTGTCACAAATTATTATCGCAGTTCGCAATTAGTAATTATACAATAATTATGTATGCATGAAAAATGTGGCATTAATTTGCAAATCAATCGCTTTGATATCTGCAATGATTTTGATCCATGAATTCTAAAATATTTTTGACAAAAGTGTCATCCAGCTTTGATGTTTTGTTTTCAATGTTGATAAAATACTATTGGATGATACTTATTAACATAGGCCTCAATACCCAATTGAAAACTTTTGCTAAATAACATCCAATAGAAAAGCTTTGTCAAAGTCTTCTTAATGCGTGTTGACAACATCGGGCCTAGGTATCATATTCACGCAAGTTGTGCCATCACTGCTAGGCACATATCGACAGTTCTTTAGGGGGAACACAGGATCGACATAATCGTCGTTAATCTCCCAAACCGGCGTAACTCATTTATGCTCATTTTTCAGGAGAGCGTGTTAAAGATTTTTACATTATTCAATGCAGTATGAAAGTATTAACGATACAAATAATAATTTTTTCGTACAAACATTGCTTTGGAAAAGATGTTCAGTTTCAGTTGCTTGAAATTACGAAGCAAGGAGAATAGCCGTTTTTGAGATTTTTTTGAGAAACATCAGTTACGACCATTTGTGAGATAGGATCAGTTACCATTATAGCGGTATACATCTTTTTTATTTGAGTGGAAATGGTGATTATGCTGCCAAAACTATACCCATTTCCTTTAGTTTTATTTTAATCAACACAACAACAAACAAACTAACAAACTAACATTATACAGGGTGTCCCATGACAATTAAAATAATCTTTAGTAGAGAATTATAATTTTGGGGGTGTAAATTAGAGCAAATGTTGTATTATTTCTTATTATTGCGTTACCCAATGAGTTAGGTAATTGTTTTTGGTCACGTGACGCCCGATTCAAAATTTTCAACGAGATGCTCTGTAAATTAGTGACTTTCTGTGTTCCTCCCGATAAAACAATTTCAATAAACTAGCACACTTGGGGTCTAAAGTCATTAGTTCAAGAGCTGCAGGTACTTAAAGGATTGTACCACTACCATTAAGGCAAAAAATGAAACGACCACTTGCAAAATAATTTAACTGTAGATGTACATGTTATAACCAATCGTAGTGGTGCAATCCTTCAGGTACCTGTAGCTCTTGAATTAATCTCTTTGGGCCCCAAATGTGCTAGTTTGTTGTAATTGTTTTATCGGGAGGAACACAGAAAGTCGCTAATATATAGGGTGTCTCATTACAAACTTTGAATCGGACGTGACCAAAGACAAAAATACCTCATTCGGTTACGCGATAATGAGAAATGATACATTTGCTCAAATTTACACTTCCAAAATTATAATTCTCTACTACTGCCCAGTTTCGATATATTGCTTACTTAATCGTCATGGGACACCCTGATGTATAAATATTGAAACCAAGTAATAAACGTACAGGGTGTCCCACGACGATTAAGACAAGCAATATATCGGAACTGGGCAGTAGTAGCGAGTTATAATTCTGGGGGTGTAAATTAGAGCACAAAAAGTATATTTTCTTATTATTGTGTCACCCAATGAGATATTTGTTTTTGGTCACGTGACTTCCGATTCAAAAATTTTAATGGGACATCCTGTATATTTGGGACTTTTTGTGTCTCTCTCGATAAAACAATTCCAACAAACTAGCACACTTGGGGTTTAAAGTGATTAATTCAAGAGCTACAGGTACCTAAACGACTGTACCCCTACCATTATGAAACACTATCAAAATAATTAACTGGGTACATGTTGTAATCACTGGTGGTTGTACCATTATGTCAGTACCTATAGCTCTTCAATTAATCACTTTAGACCCTAAGTGTGCTAGTTTGTTGTAATTGTTTTGTCGGGAGGAACACAAAAAGTCACAAATATACAGGGTGTCCCATTAAAAATTTTAAATCGGACGTCACGTGATCAAAAACAAATACTTCACTGGGTGACACCATAACAAGAAAAGATACCTACTATTTGCTATAATTTAAACCCCCAAAACAATAATGCGCTACTGCTGCCCAGTTCCGATATATTGCTTGTCTTAATCGTCGTATACCCTGTATAACTAAATTCTACCGTTTATGAGTTTTTCTAATGTGGTAACAAACGATAGAAAATCTTGTGCGCTCTTCAAGTTTTATTGCCGGCTCATCTCCAATAAACAAGGCTTGTAAGTCATCGTACTTTTCCTGGGAAAGTTTAACTGGTGCAGAATGCCGTTTTTGAACGTTACACATGAAGAGCACTGGTCTTTTTTTGGAACGTGAAATGATATTTTCTTGGATTTAATAACCCTCTGGTACGTAGACAATCTGGGCTTGGGCTGACCTTCTGGTAATTCTGGTAAATACAGAAAATATATTTTTGAACAGAAAGATCACAATGTAAATATTCCCTGCTGGTGCAGGGAATGGTGCAGCACCTTCAACTGCATGCTGTTCAGGTTGCAAGTTTTTGTTTGCAGAGCTAAGTTTCCTGATCGTAGTCTCTTTATTTTTTACTCCGTGATGATGTTTGTGTGATGCCGATGACGAAACTATCACAAGGCTAATAGGCTTCCATAGCCGCACATGCACTGGTGACAAAACGGTTATTTAAGCAACGAAATTTACAAGGTGACAAAAGTCACCCGTGTGCACTGGCACTAACGATTAACTGCTGCCGAAACAAGTGTTCACAATGTGTCTATAGTAGAAATATGCAGGTCCAAACAGACATAAAATGGGATACGTCGCTCATCTATTCGCGATTGTTTCGAATGTCTTCTCACAAAACGTCGTATCTCGACTTACGTCTCTTTGTGTGAACAAAATCTTACACATTATGAGATACGATGTTATGTCGTGGTCCCAGATCTAGAAAACTAGACCACCCTCAATTATGTTGGATTCTGGGATGAATGTTCATCCTATATGAAGTCTGTTTTTGATCTTAACTAAAAAATCCATTTTTTGAGATACGTCACTTTGTGAGATTAACGACGAATTATGTGTACCTTCACAATTTTTTTGAAACACCGTTTAAGGAAGCGCAACTTTTGTTCTGAAATTTCGCGAAAATCCAGATGTGGTTAAGGATTCGGGTTGTTTAACAGCGTGTTCTTTTTTTACGTACAGAGTATCAAGAACTCGCATTTTGGAATAATGCAGAAAATAGTTTCAGGTTGTTTTACAACTTTTTTAAGAATAGAATGATGATGCTTGATGATTTATTACTTACGGAGTTTAGAAGTTAATATCCTATAATTTTCAAGAATAGAAATTAATAAAAAATAATAATAACAGAAAAAATTAAAGATATAGAAAATATTTATAAATACAATGAAATAAATAAAAAGATAGATGTAATTTATTAATGATAAACCTTCAAGTACTTGATACGCTGTGTCACCCAGGTTTCCTATGACAACTCTTTTAAGTTTATATAACTGTTTATGAATTTTTAGTAGAATACTAGATTACTCACTTTTCTTTTTAGCGAACATCTGCGAGTCAGGTGTCGTCCTGGGATCCGGCATATCAAACAAAGGATTCCTGCAGTTCTCAAGTCCCGGTGGGAACAGTCCTAATGGCGAGTCCAGACCGAAAACTGAATAAAAATATGACAGGTTTAATATACACATCAACCGAAATTAACAAAGAGTGACAAAGATTTTTACAGCCCACGGAAACTTCAGGTATACACATAGCAACAAGAATAAATTATTATTGTCACAGATTTATTATTATCATATAGTGTGTCAGTGTCATATTTCACTTGACCTTTACTCTAGATTCGATCATGATCTTTGGGCTACTATATCTTGCGATTTAGTACAAAACTCCCTATTGTTCTGCAAGCTATCTTTAAATAACTGATACACTTCAAACTCTCACAAAGGCCTTATTAGGGATATCGTAAGGCTCAAACCTTGGACCAATTTGGTATAAATAAGATATCCAAAAATATAAAATTTATTCATCTGTACAAATAATGAATAATGACGACACCCAAATTATTTGTAGAAAGTAGAGCGCTCAGCTATAGTTACAATATACATAACTACATATTTTGAAAATAAAAAAAAAACGGAACGCTCCATCCTTCTCTTTCGATAATAAAATATCAAAAGCAGAATTAAGAAAGGTTTATTTTTAGAAATAGATGATAGAATCTAAAACCAAATTTCTCTAGCACATACATATAAATGTATGTTTTTTATATAAAATATAACAATTTGTTTTATACCTGAGCAGATCGCGTAGGCAGAGCCTCAATACCAAAGTACCGCGACTGCTGTGAATGGGTTATGTTAGAGGAAGTCTGTTAACGCGGGTTAGAAGTACTTTCTTGCTCGGAATAGATATCTAAGCTTTTCACCAGCAGCTGTTGCAATTGACACAACGTGTTCATGCCAGATCAAATTTTCTGTAGTGTTGACTCTTAAGAGCTTGAATGAGTAACTCCTTGGTAGAGTCTGGTCGTTCATTAGAACTGAGTGCTGACTTGGGCACTTCTTCCACAGGGATCAGTTTATTGCCCATGATGCTTGTATGCAAAGTACTGTCATCCGGAAAACTGTGGAATGGGTTTGTAGTGGTAGAGAGTAGATCATTGATGTGAAGCAGAACCCCAGCATTGGTATCATGGAAGGATGAGGAAAAGCCGTCTTCCACGACAGAGATGTTTCGCCCTGAGAGGAAATCTGCGAGCCAATCGCAAAGATTAACAGAAAGGGCGTAGGACGGAATCTTGTTTAGGGTGTCTCAATTGGCTTCAAATATGCTTATTGACTTTTGTCCCAAAGCCGACTAAGGAATCCGTAATTCTCTATCCCCTGTATATGCTTAGGAAGGACTCATTTTTCCATTTTAGTTTGCTTCATTCATCTTGGAATAGCTTCTAAAAGTAAGACCAACGTAAAATTAGCGCTAACCTTCCAGTTACGTTTTTCACCTTGTAACTTCAGTGTGCTTACTGTACAAAAAGTTATCGCAGCAGCAATTTTACTGAACTTCAATACTAACTTTGCAAAAAATAAGACAAAAACAAAGCGTAGAAAATGCTTCACCCAGTTCATATGGACGTATGTTTGCTTTATAAATGGAACTGATATTAATGACATGTCCTTTACGCTCTAAATTCTTTTCTAACGATTGTCATTTCTACTTAATAATCTCCTTAAGTTGAGTCTTAATAATATATTTACCCTGTGTAGTATATTCGTATGCACTACTAGCATAATTGTCGTTGAATGGGAGGTATGAATTATCAATAGCCCCGATACCTTAGGACAGATCAATAATTCACTATCGTGTAAAAGAACTATGAATTAATATTGAAGCCTGGAGTGCATAACATTTTTCGCATTCACCATTTATGAGCGTTTATTGCAGATGCGTAAGATAGATTTGAATATTATTATTCATATAAAGGCCCCCACAGAGGTCGGCTTTGTTTCCGTATGAGTAGTATTGCATACAACAGACACTTACGTATGACACGATACTAAATTTGCTCAAAAATTTCATATCAAATTTGTTACTGTTGGTTCGGTTAAGCCACAGCCACACTACTCGCGAAGTTACCAAAAGTTATAACCAGTAAAACATGATCAAGAAATCGATCAAGTTTGTGATCTTGAAGAAATTCGTGAAGAAATTGACAAATCAGAACATGCTCAGATTTATTGATTTTTTTTGGAGAATTCTAGGATATTTGGCGCCGACAATACCAGCTTCGTAATATCAGAGCCTGATTTGCGTCATTTATAGTAATCAGATTAACATTGAACAATAGCAGTAGGCATATAGTCTATTTCTTCTCGGACTTCTTCAAGGTCACAAGTTTGATCGGTTTATTGACCATGTAAAGTACTTTTTTAAATCATGGAAGTAACAAAGTCAGTAGGCCGTTGCAAAGTAGTTCAAAGTTTGTGTACCTCGGTTCTTTGATCGACAATTCGGTTAGCTGTGGAAATGAGATTCGACGGCGCATTCAACAGGCACGTGTGGCCAAGCCAAAGCTTACTAAAATATGGCGGGACCATAACATCACTAAAGCTACAAAAATGTCGCTGGTCTCTTGTGTTCTCTATATTTTTGTATGCCTCGGAAACTTGGACTGTTAAAAAGGTAGATCGAGCTCGCATAGATGCTTTTGAAATGTGGACGTGAAGGAGACTATACTGTGTAAGGCTTTCGCGGCCATCGTCCAATGAATTTGTGGTTCTTGGGTTTTTAGGCCGGCGTCGTTTAGCGTTAAAGCTTGACGTTTCGCCACCACGAGTGGATGGCATCTTCAGAAGCTATTTCACTTCGACGACTTCCAAAATACTGACGGCTGGTGGATGTTTACCTGTATTTATACCTGTTAATGGTGACGTGGCCCAACCAGGTAGCGTTGGTAGCCCCGCCCCTTCGCGATATGGTAGTGTCTTCAGGTCCTTTAGGATGGGTATCCATGTCCGGTTGACTTTCTGTGTTTCTTCTTTCCTGTTGAAATTATTATGATGTTTCTGTATTTCGATGGCTTCTCTTTGAAGTCTGGCATGGTATGAAGAGGTTGCGGCAAGAACCTGTGTTTCTTCAAACTTGATCCTGTGACTTCCGCCGAACATACGATTAAGGAGGGAAGTCACAGGATCAAGTTTGAAGAAACACAGGTTCTTGCCGCAACCTCTTCATACCATGCCAGACTTCAAAGAGAAGCCATCGAAATACAGAAACATCATAATAATTTCAACAGGAAAGAAGAAACACAGAAAGTCAACCGGACATGGATACCCATCCTAAAGGACCTGAAGACACTACCATATCGCGAAGGGGCGGGGCTACCAACGCTACCTGGTTGGGCCACGTCACCATTAACAGGTATAAATACAGGTAAACATCCACCAGCCGTCAGTATTTTGGAAGTCGCCGAAGTGAAATAGCTTCTGAAGATGCCATCCTCTCGTGGTGGCGAAACGTCAAGCTTTAACGCTAAACGACGCCGGCCTAAAAACCCAAGAACCACAAATTCAGTGAAGGAGACTGCTGTGACTTCCTTATATCGCCGATCGAACTAACGTTTCCATACTGGATGAGCTCGGTAATCCAAAGAGACTATCCTCCATTGTGTCGACGAGAATGCTTACATTCTTCGGACATATACACAGAAGCGATAATATGGAGAAACTTTTAGTTCAGGGTCATTCCCCGAGTGGGCGGCGCCGCGGCCGTTGCCCTATACGCTGGCTGGATACGACGAAACAGTTGCTGAATATGAGTATCAAGAGCGCCACTTAACTAACAGTAAATCGCTAACGATGGCTAGCTACAGTTCTCAAATCTATTGATAATATTCGTGTCGGCAATACTCTAGCTCCGAATTAAGGCATTTTACGAGTTCACAATGTGTCTGTTAAGAAATTATGACTATGATGATGAAAGTAGTTTTTAGTCAAGTATGAGAGTACGGATAGTCGCTTCGGACTAATTCGCTCCACTTCGAGCTACTTCCAGTCGTTTTTGGCCTCTGCTAAAGGCTTGAAGTTGCGAGGTGAAGTGACCGTTAACACTGCTTAGGCTTAATCGTCGAAAGAAAATGTTCTGCAAATCTGTTTTGTGGTGAAAACGAAATCTTCCACTTCAAAACATGTTGTTTATACACGGCTCGGTTTTCACATAGGACGAAATTATTGAGAAGGCTATGAAAACTGTCGATATTTCAAAGCCTACCTGATAGATCTGCTTGATAAATTATGCATCACCTCTACAAAATGATTTCCTCAGCATACTTCACTTATATATTACCTCAATAATTCAAGGTTTTGGCTTAATCAAATACTATTGTGGGCTTATATTTTAGTTGTACGTTAAATAAAACGTTCCATAGTACCGTCTCAGAATAAATGAATTTCAGTACCCAAATTTAAGTATATTTAAAATTTGGAGGGCTACATTGAAAAAAAGAAAATCTAGATTTTGCATTCTACCTCACCGTATATGTGAATGTGCGACGTCAACTTTTTGTAGAGCCGGCGTTAGAACTAGAATATTTTTTATCCTTGCCGTGTAAAAAACGATTTTTGATTCATCACCTTTTGAAGTACAGTTCGTTCATTTGACAGCGTTTTGGATATAAAATGGTTTTAACTTTTCAAATACCCTATATAATGTTACAATACGTTATATTGTAGCAACAACAGTGTATGAATGACAGCTTCCATTTTCTTGTAAAAGCGGTATTTACTACCGGTGCTGATATTGCATATACCATTTTTGCGGAATTGCATTTCTTAAAACCAGGTGCGTAATCGTTTCAAGTGTACATGTGTTTTAACATTACGAAAAAATACTGACCGCAATAATGAAAAAAAAATGTTTTAAAAAATTAAGGGAAGTAATGCACTGCAAAAGTTCCAAAAATACTTAAGAACTGTAAAAATAAGTTGTTTTTTCCAGGACAACATCTACCCCCTTTGCCTCCACTTGACGATGCCCATGTCTAACGCCGGCCGCTGTGATCGTCGATTGATTATGCTGAGTCACCCTATAGGACGGTCTGACTAAAAGACAGGCAAAAAGTTCAACGTGAAAATGAACCGAGACACTTCGTTATACATTACCCGAATTCTGAAAAAACTAGTAGGTTAGAAACTGGCTTGTTTTTGTGCGTTCGTTGAAGTTTCGTGTACATCGAGCGGTCTGATGCCTTGTGGCTGCTTTTCAATGATTTTGTGTAAAGCTTTGTTATCAATGGACCTGTAGTGTTATGAAAGCTAACGATAGATCATTCTTATAATGAGTACATAAGGATTTCGGAAACAAAATCCATACCATCCGTTGAACAGTGGAAACATTTTAATCAGAAACTGCATAAACTCGCCTTCCTTGTGGAAGTTCGTCACTGAGAGAACCTCTTCAAAATTTGAATTCGTTGTACTCCAGCCATACACAGTCATGAGACATGAGGCTTCATTATCAAATGCCAAAATATAGAAATCTCTCAATACATTGTTTCGGAGAGAGACCACTTTTAAAATAGTAAAATATCATAGGACAGCAATTTTCACTAGTTAAATATTTTCTGTCAGAGAAGAGCTAACTTTGAAATCTTGCAAGAAATTAAATATGGATTTCCATGAACTTGAAATTATTCTGTCAAACTAGACATAAATTGGACTTTTGTTTCCAGCATCCTTGATATTCACAGCTGGCTTGATTATGTCTTTTTGCAGAAATTTTCGATACTGTGGATTATTTAATCATATCATGACTATGGAAGACTAGATTAAAACGAATGGATAACATACATTTATATGATATTTTAGGTACTGTAGATAGTAACTGGTGGTTCAAAAATTAGCTAAATGTGTTTTTTGAAAAATGGTAATAATAAACCATGTAATGAGCAATTATGATTTTGAAGTTGGTGAAGCTTAATTAGATCGATTGCACAATATTAAGATTATGATGATTGCGTCATCGCTTATCATGTTATGTTATTTTGTCAAGCCTGCTTATTTATATAAGAAGAGTTTATTAAAAAAGATATTCCAAGTTTCAAGTACATGGTTTCTAAAGTTTCATTTCTGGGTCTACGCTCTCGATATATCTAACACTCAAAGTTTGTTGACGTAGATTTCCTGCTAAAGTTGATTAAGATTTATTTTTATCATTTGTCGTTAGTAATTTAATCATATGAGTATGTAATGTAGGTCATAAGTTTCAGATGAAACTATATAGAAACAACAAATATGGTGCAATTTTCACAAGAATTTTTATTTACTGCAACGATGATGCCAGATATTCATCTAGGTACTGTAGGTGACTGTCCAAAAGGTAGATATCTACCATACTTTTGATTATATTCCTATTTCTGCAGTTGTAGGAAGTATTATTAAGAATTCTATAGACGTGTATTGTAAAATGGCAATGATAACAATGCTTGACCAATCAGTGATTTACTAGCAGGATTAGGATTTGAAGGATGATTACATTTGTATGGAATACGAATGATAAACTAAAAGACATTGCTAAAAAGATTAAATTTTCGCCTATGATCGTACTACTAGACGAGCTGTGAAGTTCAATAATGATGTATGTGTGCTGAAAAAATGTGAGTATGAAATTATGAAAATCGGTGATTTAGTAGCGGAATTGAACCTATGAAATATGATTTTTTAGTTGCTTAGCTTTATTAGCTTTGTCAGTATTCATTTTCTGAATATTGCGTCATCTTATGTATATGAGTATGTCATCTATTTTTGTTAAGATACGGTTAGGTTTATTAATTCTGATGATCTGAAATGAATTCAGTGTTTTACTTCTGTTTTACTCATATATCTGTAGTCACTGGGTGTGTGTGACTATTTTGTGACTCCAAAACATCGCCAATCGACTTGACTAATTTGGTCTTGTGTTTTGGCATTTGCTCTTAATATAATTATTTATTTAGCTATATTATGCAATATGGGTCATACACGTACTAGTGATAGAGGATCATCGATACTTTGGATAAAAGGCAATATCTAACTATATTCTCTACACAATTTTTACTCACACTTGCTATGGGGTGGTGTCATGGAGAGCGCGGAGACAGATGGCATGGGAGGAAAATGCAGAGGTGAATGACTCTCCAGCTCCTGCTTCATGTTCATGGAGGGGTGGATGTTGACAGGCGACGTCCGGAACTCCTTGCCACTCTGCATGCTCAGGTCCATTTCCGGGCTCCCGGCACTCGGTTCCGGTGTCCGGCACTTCTCCTCCTCCTTGATCTGCTTCCTCTCCTCCTTGCTAGGTTTCTTGATGCACAGGTTCTCGGCGGTTTCCTCACTTGGTGGGGATTCGGGCTTCACCACGCCGGTGGTCAGGTCCTGGGCTCCACATAGCTCACCCGACCTGCGTCTTGGCCTGGCTTGCTTCCTTCTGGGGAGCGGAGATTGGCATTCCTGTCTGGGCAGCAGGGCGTCTGGGAAGGAGAGTCTGGGCATGTGGGGCAGCTTGACAGGCGGCTCGTAGCTGTTTTGGATCGGGGAGAATGGAGACGTTCGTTCCGCTGGAGTCCGCACCTTGACGAAAACAATACAAAGTTACATGGATTGCAAAAGCTCTTATTTTCACAGCCTTGGGTCGAAACCTTTTGAACGCTTGACATTTTTTAATTCAGAGGATGGTTTACGATAAACATCTCACACTCATGCATGTGCCGTTCTATGTATTTCTAGATAGATAGATAGATAGATAGATAGATAGCCTTTATTTTCCAACAGGTGCATGCACCCAATAACAGGAAATGCAAAAATAAACATTTTGTTATATATAAACGAATAGTGAAAAAATATGCAGATACACACATATATGCAGATATATAAATATTAGTACTTAGGGCTAGTAAAAATAAATACAATACAACGCTAAATGCGAGAGCAAATTGATTGTTTTATATGAAACTGTCTTATTCAAAATAGGATCATCACATATGCTAAGTTGTAATAATACATTTGTATATATCGGACAATGAAGAAAAATTGATATCGCAACTATTACATATCAAGTTAAAATTATTACAAGTTATTGATACAGGTGACCTATTCAGAATGTTAGATCTGGCACATTCACAATAAAATGTTCTCGAATTTCTGTTGTTTAGTCGCGGTATAGTAAAGGAAATTTTTGCCAGCAAAAACTCACATATTATATTGCCGTGTAACAATTTATGCAAAAAGGCTGATGCTAGGTAAATTCGTCTTTTGTTCAGAGAAATAATTTTGGCTTCATTAAGTAGTATAGAATAGTCAAATCCTCGTTCAGGGAATACACCAAATTTCTTAAAATATAGATATTTCAAAAATTTTCTTTGTACACGCTCTATCTGACTGATATGAGTTACATAGTAAGGGTACCAAATCAACACACCGTATTCCAGCTTGCTACGTACATAAGATGTATATAGTAGTTTAAGCACTGAGATGGAGAATTGCCTACCATTTCTGATGACAAATCCCAACATTCTGTTGGCCGAGGAAACAGTGCTTTCAATATGAGGGGCAAAAGACATTTTCTGATCAAAAAGAACTCCTAGATCACGTATTTGTTCTTGACGAGATAAAATAGTATGGTTCATATGATAAGGAAAAGTTATGGGGTTATTTTTCTTTGTGTAAGATACAACAGAACATTTATCAGGATTCAATTCAAGATGATTTGAGAGAGACCATGCAGATATTGCATCGATATCTTGTTGCAAAGCAAGGCAGTCATCATTAGTAAAGACGCTGCAATAAATTTTTAGATCATCTGCGTATAATAATTTTGAACATTTTACATCTAGGGTAAGATCGTTTATATATAGCAAGAAGAGTAAGGGTCCCAAATTTGAACCTTGAGGAATTCCTGATGTAGGTGTTATAAGAGACGAGCGATATCCTTCAAATTCCACATACTGATTCCTGTCAAAAAGATATGATTTAAATAACGATAAAAGATCGTCTGTGAATCCAAAGAAGCCCAGTTTTTTCAATAAAACCCCTAAATCGATTCTGTCAAAAGCCTTTTGCATATCCATGTAAACTACGTCTACCTGGCCCCTATCATCTAAATTTTCGCATATCGTTTGTGTCAAGCAAGCAAGGTTTGTGACACATGACTTTTTGTCAATAAAACCATGCTGATCAGTTGATAATGTTTCTTTAGTTGCGCTGTAAATACACCAGTAAATAATCATTTCGAATAACTTAGCAAAATTGCACAGCACTGAAATGGGTCGGTAATTGCTAATTTGTGAAGGATCTCCTTTCTTCAGTACTGGAGTAATTTTGGCGAGTTTCCAAGCCTGGGGGAAAGTATTTGTTTTTAGTATTAAATTATAAATGTACAACAATGGCTGCAATAGAGGAAATATGCAGTCTTTAATTAAAAAACTTGGAATCTGATCTGGCCCTATAATAAGTTTATTTTTCAATTTTTTAGACGAATTAATAACATCAGCCTCTGTAATAGTCGTGATAGTAATAGCAGGTAGATTGAAGTATTTCTGTGGTAAATCGTCAGCTAGGGTAACGTTAGGAATATTATAAACACTAGAAAAGTATCGGCCAAAAGCATCAACAATATCTTGCTCATTCTCAAATACAGAACCTTCCATTCTCATAACACCAGGAATTCTACTATTTCCTTTTTTGTTACGAATGAAATTCCAGAACTGAGTCGGATCACTAGATATACTGTTCTCAGCATGGTTGAGAAAATTATAATAATCGTCGTTTATTTTTCTTTTTACGGAAGATCTTAAGTTATGAAATCTATCGTAATAATCATCCGTCTTATGTTTTTTGTATAGTCTGTGTGCTAACTCTTTTTGTTTTAGCTCCTTTATGGTATTTCTTGAGAACCATGGTGGGTACTTGCGGGGACTGCTAATTTTGTAGGGAACCGATAATTCAAAAATATTTTTCAAATTTCGTTCAAGTTGTTGAACGGCATCATTGACATCAGTACATTCAATCACATTATGCCACGACATCTGAGAAACAAGATGGTACATAAGCGGGAAATTAGCTTTCCGAAAATTAAACATCCTATGATCACGGTTGGATCTGAAGTTATAACTCTTTTGCGCTGTTACTGAGAATTGCAGAATAAGAGAAGGATGATGACGGTCTTCTTTCACAAGAGATGAAGGGTCTCGTTGCGCCTGACAAGTTATGTTACTCAATATTAAATCCAACAGCCGGCCATTTGTATTTTTGACATTGTTATACTGCTTTAAGTCCGATACTTCCATAAAATTTTTTAAAATGTTAAGCTTAGGTTCACTCTCATCTAGAACAAATGAAGGAATATTGAAATCACCTACTATAATAACATCCTTATTCGATAAAAAATTTAACAGCATTAACTGGTCCAGAAAATATTCAAGATCACTAGCACTTGTGTTTGGAGGAATAAAGACAACAAATACGTACACTACATAAGAACCAAATGTCAATTTACCACCAACAATGTCAATATTAGGTGTAAGTGAAACAGCATTACTTACATCCAAAAGTTCAAAATTCAAACAGCTTTTTACAGCCACGAGTACTCCTCCTCCCCTCGATGCATTGATTTCTGAGAATTTTCTGTCACTTCTGTAGATATTGTAACATGCAGGAAATAGTTCGGCGTTAAACACGTTGCTGGACAACCATGTCTCACTCAAACAGATTAGATCCAAGTCTTCTCGAGATAGCACTGAATTATAAAAAACGGAGGTCTTCGAGTTCAGGCCATTAACATTTTGGTAGTAACAATTAATGTTGAGAGGGTTATTGGGTGCTTTGTTCAAAAATTCACGATTTTGGGCATTCCGTTGAAGTGTTTGATTCGAATATTGCTCTCTCCATTGTTACGTCGTTGGTTTAATTGTTCTTTTAGCTTTTTGTAATATTCAACCTGTTTTGGTGTTTTATCGAATGATAAAGATATGTTATTGAACTCAGAGTTCTTCAACTTGGCTGACATTTTTATTACTTGCAATACCTGATCGCTGCTATCTAAAGTTACTTTGATAGGCCTGGGATGCGTTCTATCATTGTCAAACTTGCCTAATCTTCTAATATCTGACACAGAAGTCAGTGACGGTGAAACAAATGTAAGTATCTTCAGAACATCGGTTTTTTCGGCCTGCATACGATTATCCTTCGTTGACTGCACATGTTCCTTCAGCCCAAATATGATTAGATTAGATTTTCGATTTTGTCTTTCCATAACCTCTTGAACAACCTCTTCAAATTCAATGTTTGCTGCTGCAGTAGTTTGAGAGGCAGAGGATAATGCTTTGACATCATTCTGCAATGCAACTATAGCCGCTTTAAGGGAAATGATATCATTTCCCAGCTTTTCGCATTCCTCGCAGGTCCAGTTAACTGATTTCTTGCTGTTAATCAGACGAGTTTCAGATGAGGTCAGGTTGATACATCCATGGTAAAACGATTTTTGACAAACACTGCAAGCAACTAGTAAATGTTGCTCACAGGTTTTGTTGCAACAATAGCATTTGGTTTGTACCATTCTACCAAAGTGGCACGCCCATGCGGTGAAACAGCACACTGTGTTATTAAGGAACGATGTTTCGGTTTTTGGTTTTCACTCGAAAAACTCGAATAGCAAACTATCTATAACTTCTATCTGGGAGTGACGATTTTTTTACCCATACTTTGCTGGAATAAAAAAAATGCTTCTACACTCTAATGTGTAGTGCAGAACTAGCTTTTCTGGATTCCAAAGCATAACCTTAGTAAAACAAAAATAAGCTTTTCTGTATACACCATATCCTAGAACGAATCCCTCAAGAAATCGCACGTAGGTGTTGAAATGTGAAGCCGACATCAAAAGGAATTATTCTCAAATTCGCATTTGTTACAGAGAAATCAACGTTTGAAGTTTTGTTGTAAAGATGATTGAAACGCGTGTGGCCCATCTTATTCACTTTCAGTTAAAAACTTTCGCTTTTACAGCAAAAAAGGGCGAAGGTCATTAGTGCGGTTACGCTACGGTTACGTTTTTGTCGATTTTTTACCTCAGCTGGTGACATAGTGGTATACGAATATAATAAAGATGGCCACACATTAACCATTTCGCGATCTAATTAAAGACATTTAAACTTTTTAGCTAATGATAATAAACATGTAATTTGAAGATATTATAACATAAGTCCGTGCCTTACAGTTTTCGGGATTCGTCCTGGGATACGGTGTATAATTTGAAATATACCGAAGAAAGTGAAAGAAGTCGAACAAAGGAACTTCCAAAAGAAAACTATCTGCAACAATTTTCCGTTTTGTGCTTAAAAATTCTGTGGTCGAAAAAATATTTTAATATAAGCAACCTTTTGAATAAATTGTTTTTCAGAGTAATTGCAGAAAAATGAATTACTAGTTACATCAATACATTATTATTTTAATTTCATTTTAATAACACATGTATATATTTAATCGTCTGACTCAGAAAATATATAGGGTGTCCCTGAATTTCCTCGACTCGTGATATTCTCGTAACAAAAAAAATTCAAATGATAAATGAGTGGAATTTTTGAAAGTATTATAGAGTCTATGAAGCCAGGCTTTCAAAATATTGTTTTTGTATTTCAACCCTTAAAACACAACCCCAATTTTTTTTTCAAATAGCACCACATAGGTTTTCCTACATAAATGATCAATAGTTTATTTAAACCTTGTGGCACCTTTAATATACGAAAACTTATCTTTTTTGTGAAGTCATTAGCATAATATAAACAAAATATAAATTTGAGGAAAAAATGGATAAAAAAAGAAGACTTAGTGGTCTTTTAAGGGTAGTGAATACATGCCTTCGAAAACAAATGTCTCTTTATCATTTTTCATTACGAAAATATTACGCCTCAAACAAATCCTTATTTTAATTATCTTATACTTATGAGATTACGAAAAAATTGGTTTGTGTATAAAATCGAAGGCACTACAAGATCTTAAATAAAATTATAACATCATTTTTGTAGGGAAAGCTGTGGGGTGCTATTTAAAAAAAAGTCGGGTGTGAACTTTAGAGGTTTAAATACAAAAAAATGTTTTCGAAAGCATGATATAATAAGCCATTCAGTACCCTTGAAAAGCCCAATTAGTTTTCTTATTTTCTTTTACGAAAATATTACGCCTCAAACAAATCCCTATTTTATCCATTTAATGCTTATGACATTACGAAAAAAATAGGTTTATGTAAATAATCAAAGGCACCATAAAATTTTAAATAAAATGAGGACTTGATATGTGTGGGAAAAACCCTTTGGTATTGGCAAAAAAAAGTCAGTTTTAAGGGCTGAAGTACAAAAATAATGTTTTGAAAGCATGGTATGATAGACCCTATAACACGTTCGAAAATAACACTTAATTTTCTTTTGAACTTTTTTTTGTTACGAGAATATCACGTGTCAAAGAAATTTCAGATTCAGATACTACTGCTACTCTAGAGTTTTTTAATTATTTTTTCATAAATACGAGAGGCAATCATGCGTCTTTCGAAAAAATTAGGCCTCACAAGAGCAGCGTAATCTGAGTCAAAGTTAGGATTCAGGAGATAATAAATACCAGGAAGTTGTAACAGAGAATCAATCATCCATTTGCAACTTCGGCTGGATATACCTTCTGTTTAGAAGGAACGAGTACTAGCGCTAAAGATATATCTGATCGAAAACATAGATTAACTTTTAAAAAAATACTTGCTTATATCTTATACTCGTATAGTAAGTATATTTTGCATATAATTTATGTATAATGTTGTATCCATCTCATACACTTCATAGTTGAATAAGTATATGTTTCAAATTATTATAAGTGACAAAAAATATTTTTTAACTCAACTACCTACATCAAATTTAGATATAAAAATTAATTTAAATCAATTCGACACGATGAGGTACAATAATTAAAAAAATAATTTTACTCTTTGTATGAAACTACATGCATAAAGCTCAATTTGGTCAAAATGTTTCAAAATTCGTTGACCAGTAATTTTTAATATAAATAAATAGCTACCTAAATGTAAACGTAGTTTGCAAGTGTTCTTAAGATGTCGTTATTTTCAATAAATTCCTTTTATTCTACAATAATCAATCAAACTCCAGTGTTTAAAGGTGACATCTGAGATCTGGGCTTTAATTTTACTCAGTTACAGTTGAATCACTTTTATGACCTAAGAAATTCGCCAGTAATCCTTCTTTCATTCTCTTTCAAGCTTCCAAGAAACTATGTCCTCAGAAGTAACCAGCTCGAAGCATTACTTCTTACACTCTTTAGAAAAGGGAAACCACAAAACAACGTAAACGCTCGTATATAATTGAATTTCGAAACCGAACGTCTCTCACATAGCTAGGTATTACTAATCTACGTTCTGAAGAACTTACGGTAACCCCTGGAAACCTTCCACTGCTAAAGTAATTTCTATCATATTCATTGGGCGAGGTGGAGGGTGTAGGTGTTTGATTGATGATCGAGGTAGATTCCTTGTCCACTCCAAAGGGATCTTGGTTGGCCAACCCCCTGACTTGCAGACTTTCCGCTGCCTTGATGAGACTCTGTAGCTGCTCCTGTATCACCGAAATCTCGCCTTTGTACATGAAGTCCACGATCGCCTGCACCTCCCATCCACTGAAGTCCTTCAGGACGATCACCGGGTGCTTGCAGGGGTTCTCGGAGAATATCCTCTGGAAGAATGGGGAGCAGGCGCTCAGCACGACCTTGTGGGCTCGCACAGAGGTCTCCGCGCACACCAAGGTCACGTCCACCAAGGTCTCTGCTTGAAGAAGCGCCTCGAAAGCAGCCAGGATGTGCGTCTGATGGTTGTTCCATCGCAGGGAGTAGTGTGATTGGGTCATCTTCTATGGGTTCCTTCGGCGGTTGGGTCACGCTTCTTGGGTCATTCTCTTTCTTCGTTTGAATTTGGACTTTCTGGAAAAAGAAGAACCGTTAGACAGATTTAAATTGTAAGCCCGTCTATACACGGGTCGATCGGCGCTAATTCAGTTGGAGCACCACAAATGGGTCGTTTAGTGATCGTCTATAGATAGAGGTTCTCTAGCGTCCTCGATTACAATCATATGCAATCAGAATTGAAGCGGTATTTCGAGTGGATCACTCCCGTGCAAACTGAAATTTTTTGAGTTAATCGACTCTCTTTGGATTATTGAGGTATTGCAGTATATCTTGTTCTTTTTGGTGTTGCCCATGGAATATTTTGAACAAAGGTGAATTTGGTAATATTCAATATTCAATAAGGTTTTTTCCTATTTAAATGATGTGAATGCTTTGAGCGACTATGCATTGGCCACATCGCCGATCGACCCAAGTGCGGAGGGTCTAAAGCAGACCAAATTAGGGCAACACGATACTTTATTTAGGGCTGTAGTTTTTATGTCTTGAAAATGTATGTATAGAGGTAATGGACTATATCTCATGTCCCGATTTATAGGTTGTGGCGTCTAATCCACAAAGTGCAAACGATGTGGTTTAACAATTACCAGCTTGAAAACTGGTTAATTTTTGTTTTTTTTTAAATGGAGGTCAATGTTTTATGGAAGTTGTAATTACTAAATGTTACAGCAAGCAAATGCACTACCCGCTATATGGAAAGGGCTGTCATTTTACTGTAAACAGGTTAATTCCTTGATCTAGTTACCATCAAAATAGCAATACAATGCTGGTTCTAACCAATATCTATACTGTAGCTATCCACAATGTTTGATGCGTGTTTTGTGTTTTTTTAAAACAAACTATAAAATTTATTTACTTAATTTTTGCACATTAATGCTAACTATGGAGTTATTCCAAGTAAAAGACCTTTCATGTAGTAATAAGATACCTACTCTGAAAAATCCATTATAATATTTTTGTCCCATTAGAAGAACGATAGATGAATTTGGTTTTTAGCCTTATTTTACAGGTCAAAGTTTCATTTTTTAAAGAATAATGAGAATCTTAGACAAAATTTACGAAGCATATAATCATAGATAGTGTTAGTTAAACCCAAACTAGCACCCCAAGTCATAAAAAGTTTATTATATTTAATTCCACCGGCTTAGAGCTAGACAACGAACAAAGAACAAGAAAAACGTTTTAGTCTAAGGGTTCGGTTTTGCTGGATCACACACATTCAACAAAACAGATAGAAACATGCACTCTGAAACTACATAATTCCATAAAAGGCACAAAATCACAAACAACTCGTTTTCAATAAACAACTGTGTGTCACGAGGTACACCGTTATAGCATGCTGAACTTTGAATCAATCATAGATTATTGAAACAGTAAGCCTTTGGTAGTAGGAAGCACATGATGCCGCTATATTGCTTTATAATTTCAAAAAGTCATACCTGAGAAACGAATTCACATGCAATATTATTATTTTTAGAGCTGTTTCAGCTTTTTGAACTTTCGTCCACCAGAAACACCTCTATATTTTTTGATTTTCAAAACTGATATTGCAACTGAACAATCCTTCTGTAGCAATAAGGACACCTAAGAAAATTTTGCAGTGTGTCCAAAACTATTATTCGACCTGTATTTTTGAGGCATATCCAGTGAGCAGCTTCCCATACACAAATTCCATATCTAAGAACAGATTCAACTAATATGCTGTATACAGTCAGAAGTAATTGAAATTTTCTAAAAACTCATAGTTTTCAAGTAAAATCAAATCCAAAGTATCTTTCTAGGAACCTAAGAAATTCAAGCTTGTCTAATGATTTCTAATTTCCTCAATTTTTTCGGGCTGAATTAGGGTTTTGAATAAAAAAAATAAAAAATAGTTGTCAACCCATAGTCTCGAAGGGCCGGTTGAGTCGGCAGCCTGACGCTTAGCCATTGAGCTACGCTGGCGTTGCCGAAAAAGTTGTTGCTTCATTAGGTACTTTATTACTGGAATTTGAGATCTAATTTCAAACATGTAAAATCATATTTATTATGGTATTTAGGTACCTATTGAAGTAGGAAGTCGTTGGTAAAATATAAAATTTTGACGTCACATGGGCTTGGTTCGGGACCTGTCGGCGTGTCTTCGGTACTGGGTTCAAAATCAGTTTTTATCTTGATATACTTTTGGAATATTGCGAAATAAAATCACAAAAGAAATTGTTGTGTTACAAAACTTATAAATGATCTTTCCATTTATCGTAAAAAAGTTGTATTCAAAACCGCAGTTGTTGTCCCAGCAGTTCATCTGCATATGTATATTCTTATTTCTCCTATTTTTGCTCCCTATGGCGCCCCATTTCTAGAGATCTCAACACGCCGTACAAATGCTAGTTAGCACAACGATAAATCTGAAGAGATACAAATAATTCTAAGATTTATGGTTGCCGCCGCAATATTCGCTATGATTAAAAAACTCCCTTCGTCTCGAGGCTTAAGCTGAAGAAAGAGCTCAGGGACGTATGTGTTTTATTAGAACTCCTAATCCACCACATGTGCATATCGATCGGCTCCTTCATTTGTCCGCGTTTTAATTTTCTCCGTTGCACTTCTTGTGTTCCTCCCTTCACAACTCTACCCTTTCCTACCCCGCGAAACAACCATAACCGTGCGTCCTAATTTAGAGAAGGGATTCGTGTTGAGTTTTTTATTTCATGGTTTCGCTGCTATCTACAAGAAGACATATTTCTGAGAAAAACACTGTATTCGTATAAAGACACTGGCGATGACCAACAAGGTAACATTATATTGAGTGTCTTATCACATAGGAGTAGGTGGGAATGGGAGGGCCGACAGGTGTGCCAAATAAGGTGGTAATACAAGATAGTATGGTGTAAGAGGATACTGACCGAACACTTGTGTTCTAATACCGCAGACGCTTTCAGATTGAGCAGGAAAGAACTACGAAAAGTGGTTGGTTTTATAACTGGTCATTGGAGGTTCAGTGCACACCTGCAAAAGTTGATGCGGTAAATTCTTTATGCAGGAAGTGCGGTGAGGAAGAGCAAACAGCTAAGCACGTTATCTTCGACTGTCCAGCTCTAAGTGAAAGCAGGAACTCCTATCTGATCCCTCTAACCTATATAGGCAAGGAGGGAAGACAAGAGGGTATAGCCCAGACTATGTCTGATCCACTTGGCAGGAGGTGGTACTATGCTGACCAGTATACATCAGGGCAACTGAACCCTGACCCCTCACAACTAAAAAAAGAAGCCTTTTTCCATCAGAATCTTCTATACTTTATTTTTAATTCATATTACCTAATCACTGATGGTTACTTCCGAAGACATACACAGTTTCTTGAACGATATGCGGCGAGGCAGAGCAAACAGCTAAGCATGTTATCATTGACTGTCTTGTATTGAGTAAGAGCAGGAACTCCTACTCCATTAAGGTAAATGAACCCTAACCTCCTCACTACTATAAGAAGCCCGCTTAGAATACGGTGGGAGGTAACTTGACTTTCGCTATATTATTTGTCTATACAGGAGCCGATTCTCAAAGTGGGGCAAACGTTAATGATCCTACTGCAAAAAGCATTCCATTGGAGTGGGCAAACTCGTGACAGTTCAAGGCTACGCCCTTACCATCAAAAATAACTACGATCCAGGATCAGTTCTCTGACAGTGGTAGTTTCTCTTATACTATCCTCTCAGGGTGACAACCTAATAATTAAGCGACTCTCTGCCTCAAGATCTCAACATGATGCTAGTGAATGGCTTGATTGATTAAGAAAGAAAAAATCTCCAAAACAACCCCAGTGTCAACTATATGAATGCGTTTATTATCTGCTGCGTGCAAACCTGAATACCAATTTGTGTTTGTAGCTTCAACTATACCTACTACTCACATGTGAACAAACACTGATAAAAAAGGGTTGCTGTTGATGAAATGCGGTAGGACCAAATACAATAATAAAAGAACTTATTTGCCATAATTAGTTTATAAAAAACGACAGATCAATAATGGGTGGGCCCTACATGTTGACGAATGCACTCCTCTAGCCTACGCGGCATACTCGTAATCTGGTTGTTGTTAAACTCTAATGGTACAGCCTCCTAAGCTGCCCTCACAGCATGTTCCAGTTCGTCCAGCCCATCCAATCCCATTCTTTTTCAATTGTCGATAAGTCGGGTGGTCGTGGAGACTAGGGGAGTACCCTGACCTCACCTTCCTGTAGGAACCTCATCGATACGCGTGCAATATGAGGACGTGCATTATTTTGCTGAAAGAAGCCCTCTTCGAGGCCTCGGGCATATGGAACGGCAATTGGCTCTAACACCTCATTCACATAACGTTGCGCAGTCATTCTGCCACGAATCACAAGCAAAGTTGACTTGATGTTGAATGCAATGGCACCCCAAACTATCAAACCAATAGGACGGTGTACAATGTACATGGCGCTCAGCAGGAAAGTGGTGTCATTCACCTCGTCATCTTACGCGTTGGAATCCGTCATGTGCCCCCAGACAAAACGTGGAGTCGTTGGAGAAGGCCGTCTGATGCCACCTAGCATGCCATTTTCGGTGTTCTTGGCATAAATCTAACCATTGCATTGGCGACGATGATTTGCAGTGAGTGAAAGCACTAGATGCAAACGATATGATCCTAAGCCCATTTCACTCAATCTGGGTCGAATGGGCCTCCCTATAGCCGCATATCCAGCGTCAGCAACAGCTTGAGTGGACCGCATTCTGCCTCGAAGGGCCAGTAGCCGTAGATGACGATCTTGCTGGTCTGTAGTTCTTCTACGTGCTCCAGAACCTCTAGTTCGCTGCATTCGCCCTTCTGCGATTCATGTGCGCCATGCTGCTACAACTGTAGCTACGCTACGCCCCATGGTTACAGCAATTGCTCTGAAAGAAGCACCACGTTCTCGCTGCCCTATAATCCGATTCCGTTCAAAGGGGCTGAATTGCGTAAACTGGGGCTGTCGATTTCTAGGGGGTATCTCTACACAACCAATTCATATTTTTTACACAACCAACTGGTCTCAAATCTACAAAAAGCCCTGCTTTGTTTTTACACTCTAGTGTTTCTTAGAGGTTCCATGCAGGTGAATAGCGTCTAAATGAACAAAAAGTGTTACATGTGTACTAGAGGTGGTACTGCCAAGCTGTGTAAACATTTTCAATGCAAATATCTCTTTTTTCTAGGTATTCGGATTTCACTTGCGAGTAGTATATTTCGTCACTGTTGTATATCCATCACTTAAAAAAATGATTTTGGCAATACGTAAGTATTTGCAAACATAAAAGCCCATATAGCATCCCAGCTTTGACGTCTTTCGGCGTACCCCTTTTAAACACATGTCTTCAATCACTGCTTGAAGCTTAATTGAACCCATTATTATAATTGTTTACTTCAATCGACAATAACAATCAAACAATCTGTTGCATGCAGCTAAAACTAAATAGGTGACTACATAAGAGTGCGGCGTGCTAGAAAATACTCATTTAGGATACTATTTGCCTCAAGTCTTGAATTTTGCAAAGAATTCTTTTAACGACCCTCGTATCTTAACTATTTCAGCATAATCTGTATGATCTTTCGCCCACAGATAGCCATATTATTCATAGATATGATTTGTTACGTTCTGAATAGCGATAGAAACCCGACTAATCGACTTCATGTCCATTGGATGACTTAAAATTGTCAGTTACCGTCATTGGTTAGCTTAAAATTAGGTTAATGAACCTTGCTTCTGCGTTATGCATACGATTGTTCCATTAGAGACCAATTCAAAAAATTCGCCAAAGGAATTTGTAGGAAATGTTCATATTATGTACGCATCTATAATATATTCCAGAGCATCATTCAATTTTATAGAAACGATTATGTCGTATTTGGAGTAAATGTCCCAGTTTTCTTAAAGAACCAAAACTATGCTTTTTCATAAATCATAAATATTTAATTTTTTTAGGAATACAAACGTGTTATAAATGTGTTTCACCTTTCAAAAGGAATGGAAGACTTGCTATGTGCTTATCAACGGAAAGATGTATATCTTTTCGCTATTACAGAATGGGTTAGACATAATGCTCACCGAAATGAACTTATTTCTTTTAGTAAATTAGAAGAATTGGATCTTTACATTCAACCTTCAATCCTAAGTCTTACTTAATTGTTTATTTTCTTCTTTTAGGAAAAGACAAAATTAGATATGAATCAAAATGTTCAACGTAAAATCATACATTACTGGTGCTTACCTTTTTACCGCTCGAAAACACTTCAGAAATAGTAACAAACGCTTTGAAGATAAATCTGGTACTGATTTAAAACAAGATATCGATCAGAACAATGAACCGAATATGTGGTTTGGTGATTTTGGTTAGCATTTTAATTTTTGTCAAGCGTTAAAGTGAAGCAACGAAAAAACGGTTGTGTAACGTTGTTGTCTGGAAAAATTATTAATTTAAATGATTTATGAGTAAATGCGTTCATAATCGAATTGCGGGGGACTATCCACTTTCTAGTGGACATTGCTAGATGTACATTAAAATTGGAAAGCGTTTGTGTAGTCGGAGAAAGAAATTAAGACTGATGAGGAGAGGTACATATTCGGTTTTCTTGTTAAATAAGGCTTTTATAGCAAATTCAAAATTTATAAAACACAACATTTTTGCAAAATGCAAATTCTTGTGTTTTTTTACTTTCCGCCCAGTTTAGCAGTTTTTAAGCAACAATAAGAATCACCTTCAATTTCAACAAACTCAGCTAGTGTTGAGATGAAAGTTGATATTTTATTTAGTATACAGGGTTTAGCAGTTTTGAAGTAACAATAAGATTCACCTCCAATTTCAACAAACTCAACTAGTTTTGAGATGAATGTTGATATTTTATTTAGTATACAGGGTTTATCAGAAATTGGATATACAATTACCTTAACTTCAAAATATCGCGTGGAGCTGTTTTCCGTCACTATATACTACAGTTGTGTTCTCAGAGCTAAACTAGCTTTTTGAGCTTCAGTTTAGATTACTTTTTTCCGAAATTACTATATACAGGCATACACTGCTTTTAGATGTCACAAGGGTATTTGGCAAGGAGTGGAACGCAGGTCTACCTTATAAACTAATTCAAAAGGGCGTCCCATTCTAGTTACAACACCTTTGACAACTTTCTTCGAGGTGAGAAAATATCGGATCAAAATCGCCCTTTCAAAAATGCCAAAAGGCAATGAGGAGCTCTAAAGGATTTTCTTCCCCATCTTTGCTCTCTATCTTTCTTCCCTTCTTCCCCTTCGGTTCTTCCTTTGACGCTGTCTGGTTCCTGGGTTCTCAGACCTGACGAACCGCTACTATGACACAACAGTTAAGGTTTCACCGCTCTGAGCTCATATGGTGTGACTACGACCAGTAGTTTAACTGTTAAATGCCACAAGGCACCATATATATACAGATCGTAGGCCTCAATCCAGTTCGATAAGTAACAGCTGTCTAAGCATCAGTAAACTATCTAGGTGGATCTTGTTTTGTGATCAGTTGATCACTGACAAGATACTGCACATCCACATAATATATAACTCATAGTATTTCTTTAGTATACGAGTACTCAACACTAACGGAAAATCAGTTCAAATAGAGGGTCATGAACCCTTGGATTAAACGGACATCCAACAACTGAAAAATTGGATGAAGAACACAAAACAGATGATTAAGGGAGAACAGCTACCGAACTGAATAACTCGATCGCGATGACTTTCCGTACAAGATGAACTGATCCCTTCCAAACGTCAAGATCAGTAATTCTTGTGATCATAGTTTCTGTAAAGGTCTCGGAAGTTGTCCTCATCGCGTGAAACTGATTGCCTATGTACTACTACTACTATGAACGGCTGTAGATCTAGTGCATCCAGACCTTGAATGGGCAGCCGTTTAGAAACTTCATGTGTGAGCGGCATTAGATTGTTTTCAGTATTATTATATTCAATCTACTAGCGCTGCGAGAGGATAAGTATCGGTTCACATTAGATTTGAAGCGCTGCAGGTTGTAGCCGTCGGGAAACAAATTCCCCGGCAGCTGATTCCACAGCGTCGAAGTTCTCCAAAAGAAGGAATGCTGGAGGAGACTGGTTCGGGGAGTAAGGACCTCGACCTAGTAAGGATGAGCTCGCAGAGCTTCTCTAGTGTTCCTGGTTCGGACGGCCTGTGGTGTTATTATCTGAGAGCTCACTCGAACATCTTCCGTGATAGAATCTGTAAAACAGGGATAGATCAGCCACCCTCCTTCGATGTTCCAGGCTGTGGAGGTCCTTTGTGAGGTTAGGCGTATCGATTAGACTAGTCGCTCATTTCTGGATAGTGTCCAGAAACTTTAGAGAGTGCTTCGGAGCGCATCCCCACACATGGGAGCAATACTCTAGCGATGGTCGGATCTGTGCCTTGTAGAGCAGTAGCAGTTGCTCTGGCGTATACAACTTCCTACAGCGGAAGAAAACTCCAAGCTTCTGGGATGCCGTTTTAGCAATACTGACGACGTGGTCGTGCCAGGACATGTTCCATTTCCACGGTTGGTAAGCCATCGTGAGACTTCTTTGTAAGTGTTGTTGCCTGAATTTTTTGTACGTTGAACTGTACTTTATTTGCTAATCCCCACTCGACAATTGTTTTGATATCTGCGTTGATCTGTAAGGCATGCTGCTGTCGCCGACGTACCGTCTCCTGGGATGATAGTGGCTTGCCTGGTTCCATGCACGACACTAATGTACTGTCATCTGGGAAGCTGTAGATTGGATTGGATGTTATTTCCAGCAGCTCGTTGATGTACAGCAGAAACAGTGTAGGGGATAGGACAGATCTCTGAGGAACACCGGCGTTTATTGAAAATACGTCTGATGAACAGCCCTCGACTACAACCAACAGAGATCGGTCGTTCAAAAAGCTATTCAGCCACTGGCGCAGGCCAGGAGGTAGTCCATAAGCAGCAGGCTTGACCAGTAGTCCGTCATGCCACACTCTGTCGAAAGCTTTCGATATGTCAAGTGCAACAACACGGGATTTGCCATGATCGTCTATTGCTCTGTTCCACAAGTGAGTGACGTAGGCAAGGAGGTCACCTGTAGACCTGTGCTTACGGAAGCCATACTGGCGATCATTTGTGATGTTATTGTTGTCCAGGTATTTCAGGATCTGTGCGTTAATGACAGTCTCCATAACCTTAGACATGATGCTGAGAAGAGCCACAGGTCTATAATTGGTGGGATCAGTTTTTTTGCCTTTCTTAGGGATGGGTTGTATGCAGCTAATGACGCAATAATACGGCTCTATTCCAAAAATAGCAAAACTGACAAGAAGCGACAGCACTATTTCAATCCTGAATGCACAGGCGCCCAATGTGCTGTTTTACAGTCAGTTGCTTATAGTCCGGTATCAGCCAAGGGTATTTGTAAGTCTCGGGTGTCAGCATTCCTGCTAGCTCCAGTACTCCAGTATAGTCAGCAAAATAATATGCTGTCTCAACGTCAAACGAGAGTTTTCAAGGTCAAGATCAAATACGCCGACGCAGGCTGTCGCTTGCTATTCTCGAGTCCCATCCGTTACTATCGAAGGGGTGTTATCTATGCTTCAGAGATCCCAATCTGCAAAGCGTGACAATACGATTACCCAACGATTTTCCCCTGAACTGGACGCCAGTGCGTTCCCCCGTTTCCCCAAGAGACGACGCTCTACGCTGCCGCTGCCGCCGCCGCCGCCGCCGGGCGTCGGACTATAAGAGCCCCGCTTTAAAGAAAGCTGCTCACCGCTCCGACCGTTTCCCATTCGTCCTCTGCCAGCGCATAAATGTTTTCGTACGTGTGCGGTCCACACACGCACGCGACGAACACCATGTTCCGTGACTTCCACCCTTCTGCGATTTCGGCGGGGCTCACCTACAGGGTCATGCCATTGAATTCAACTCCTCACAGAAGCAACAAAAAGCTTCCAATAGCATTGTTTATATGAGTCCTTTAGGGAAGCGATCGGGTTAACCGTAGCCTTATCACTTATCTTGCGGACGACAAGCAACGGGCTTGAATCGCGCAATATCTACTGTCAAACGTAAATTTCGAATTATGCAAAGACGTCATCACGACCGACAGCAACATATTACCTACAATTTTGACGATCCTATTGCTGTCATGTCGCTGTTGCTCGGCATCTGCTCAGCGACCTCTGTCGCGAATATTTACATGATAAGGCTGCAATTAGTTGACTAGTGACTAGTTCACTGTTTAATGGAAGGTGATCGCGGATCAGTTTATTCGCTGTTTTTCTTGACCAACCATTTTTGTGTTTAGTGCGAAGTTCGTTTCATCCATGGAGGGGAGTCATAAGTCCCTCTATTTGAAACTGATTTTCCGTTAAGCATCGTTCATAGTGGTAGTTACTATCATGGAAGTACTCCCATGATAGTCAGCGTGATAGTCGCGTCATGAAACTCAAATGTCTACTCGTTGAAAGGGTATTGTGATAGTAGCAAGCACAGAACACAGAACGCACAGAGCAAGGCTAGTAGGAAATAGCAATATGATAGCGGACATGGTTGCAGCGGTGGCTGCACTCATTGGTGAAATCGTTAAAATCCAACGTAGAAAGCTCAAAAATTTAGAAAGATATGCGTGAGGCAGTGGATCTAAAGACGCAATGCACTGGGAGCTTCCGAAACACTGATAGGGGAACTCGCAGTAGAAGACCCAAGAAGCTTTTTCAATTTTTTACGCAAGAATGAGGAAAATTTTAACATTCTTTTGATTTCAAGCATCAAATCGTTCAGACATCTTTTATGCGAAACAAACAAAACAACCGAAATTGGCGTCAAACAAGAAACGGATTTCAATTGAACTATCTTGCTTGTCAATGTTATATGCACGGTGATAGTAGATGCGATAGTTCAAAAAAGTAGTCTCAACCATCTCGTCAAACGAGATATGATATCACCGTCGTTACAGTGCTATAGCGACTATCATGTTGTCTATACAGTGACATTTTTTGTCATAGTTGCTATCATAACAGCAACTATCGCAACTAATAACTATCGCCGTGAAAACAAGGCTGAAGGCTCTCATACTAAAAGATAAGTTTTATGAGTTATATTATGTTGGATGTCAGTGATCAACTGATCCATCCGTTCGGAAACAAAACAAGATCCAACTAGATAGTTTACTAATCCTTGAACAGATGATACTGATCGAATCTGATCAGATCACTCCGTAAAGGCCTAGGGTAAACAAATTTCTGACGTCGCGTTTGAACAGACTACCCGGCACCCGAGTGATTGGAATATACAGGTAAAGAAAGTATGGAAATTACTTCGTTATTCGTTGACACTATTAATCCAAAAAAGTGATTCATTTTGTTGCCTAAAACGTATGAGTAGGTATAATAAAAATAAGGGAACAAAAAGCTAGAGCGCATAATATTGCCCATTTTATTTATTTGCTTTGCCAGCACAACCAAGCTTCAACTAACCCATAAAAGTCATATTGCATGTCAACATAAAAGCACAGAATATGATAAAAGAAAAGAAGAGGTTAGGTCATTCCACTGAAGATCTCAATACCGTTGTTTGTATAGTAAACGAATTTCTGACCTCGCGTTTCAACAGAATGATATTTGAATTGCACAGATGCATTTTGTTTATCCGGTGCCCATGTGACTGAAATATAGACGCAATGAAAATACTGTGTGGCCATCATAACTTAAGCAGCGCGGCATCAGGTAAGAGAAGCGGGAACTTCTCTCAGGTAGCATTCGTCGTTATATTGTCGAGTCTAAAAAGGGATAGAAAAAATAAGTAAAGCAAAGCCATTGAACATTATCTGCAACGATTATCCAATCACGATGCTGTACCGTCTTTAAGGCGAAGAAGAAAATCTGCTGTTGTCACAAGTTTTATGAACTAGGTAAATAGAATATTTAGGGCCGGTTGTACAATGCAAGCATAAGCTTCGGCTTAAGGTAAGCTGACGTTAAACCACGTCAGTTGCAAAACGTCCGTTGTACAATCCTGGATTAACCCCCCACTACAAGCTTAACACAAGCTTACGTAAGCCGAAGCTTAACGCGAGCTTAGCTGAGGTTTAAACCGATCCTGATGCAAGTGACATGATATGTCAAGAATGAACCTTCAAATTGCTTGTCACTTTATTAGGTCATATTTTTTGAAAGATTTGTGTCTAATTTAACAAAGAGAACAAATGAAAGAACAGAGACAGAAACGGTCATTGCCGAAATTTGACACAAACTGTCATAAGTGCCTAACCAAAAAAGGTAATTTTTCAGATCATTATGTCAGTACGTATTGCTTCACTGATGCCAACTGTAGTGAATTTTATGATCAACCAGGTTTAACTAAGCCGACAATTGTACAACGGGTGTCGGCTTTAAGCCTGAGCTTAGCTAAGCTTAGGCTTACCAAAGCTCGTGTTAAACCCGCACTTGTACAACCGGCCCTTAGTGATATAAATTGTTTGGTGTTTCCTTTATAAATAAAAAAGACGTAAAATATGGAAATAGGATTGATTAGTAGTGAAACTGTGTATATATCAGTATATCATTTTAATTCAAGGCAGTAGGTATATAATTTTTGATATCTAAATAAATTGGGGGTTATGTCAACGCCTCACTTCTTTCACTAAATTATTTTCGCTGGTCAATTTACGATGGCCACATAGTATACAAATGACTACATTACTCGTTGGCATTATTAGGATGAGAAATTGATGCATTTTGATTTTGTTGCCTGATAGTATGAGTATAACAAAAGCAAGTTAATGAAAAGTAAGAGCACAACATGGGCAAAGCAAAGCCAAGCTTTACTAACTTATCAGTACAAGCACAGAACATGACAAAAGAAAAGAAGAGGTTCGGTCGTCCCAGCGAAGCCCCCAATAGCGTTGTTTATACAGGGTGTCCCACGACGATATAACAATATAACGGAACTGGGCAGCAGTAGCGAATTATAATTCTGGGGTTGTAAATTAGAGCAAACATAGTATCTTTTCTTATTATTGTGTCACCCAATAAGGTTCTTGTTTTTGGTCACGTGACGTCCAATGCAAAAATTTTAATGGGACACCCTATATATTTGTGACTTTTTGTGTTCCTCCCGCTAAAGGAATTCCAACAAACTCACGCACTTGGGGTCTGCAGTGATTAATTCAGGAGCTACAGGTATTTAAAGGACTGTACCACTACCATTATGAAACACTACCAAAATAACTTAACTGTAGGGGTACATGTTATAATCAATGGTAGTGGTACCATCCTTTAAGTACCTGTGGCTCTTAAATTAATCACTTTAGACCCCCAGGAATACAAAAAGTCACAAATATAATTATTTTAATAATTAAAAATTTTGAATCGGACGTCACGTGATCAAAAAGAAAATACCTCATTAGGTGACACAATAATAGGAACAGATACGACATTTGCTCTAATTTACATCCCCAAAATTATAATTCGCTATTACTGCCCAGTTCCGATATATTGCTCATCTTAATCGTCGAGGGACACCCTGTATATGGTAGCCGAATTTTTGGCATTTGACACAACTATATTTGAACTACATTTCACACATTTGGTCTACCCAGTACCCATGTGATTGAAAGTATGCAAATTACTATGTTGACATTATTATGCAGAGAATGTGATTAATTTTAGTATAAGCATAATATAAATAAGTGAAGGAAAAGTCAGGGCACAAAATAGGCAAAGAAAAGCTTTAACTAATCTATAAAAGTCATACACGTCAAATCAAAATAAAAGTAAGAACATGATGAAAGAAAAGGAGGAGTTCGGTAGTCCCAGTGAAGCTCCCAATAGCCTTGATTATGGTGGACAAATTTGAACAGAATGATATTTGAACTGCATTTTACACAGAGAGACGTTTTGTTAATACTTAATTATCAAAAAAATATTCAATATTCAACATTATATGTATACAGTGTAACGCGCATGGCAAGTTTCCCTTTGATATGAGGTGCACGTTTTTCTTTGATGCGAGAGCCAGTTCCATTAGAAATAGAAAGACTATACCCATTGAACGCGGTACTAGCAGTTTAAGTGCGAGTTTCGATATTTTTAAAGATCACTGCTTGACTAGTTAAACCTAAAAACATACTGATAACATCTTCCTGGCAGTGTTACAAGCTCGCTATTAACTTCAGCATGATCACAATAACTCTGTAGTCATAGTCATATCATCACCACCCTGTAGTCAGCAGACGAGGGTTGAATGGGGGGCCATTCTTGGAATTCGCTGGCTGGCCGTAGGGGTTAATTGCCCTCCTCTTCGGCCACTTAAGGGCACTCCAATATGACTGTAAAGCACGATTCAAGGTCGCATGGAAGGATATCGAAACGTGTGTCTTAGCTATATCATCCCCATGTGTACCAGACTGACGCTCCCCCATAACTCGGCATACCAAATGTCCTTGGTCTTCCGCTACGTAGTGCTTGAGGCATTTTATAATGATGTTGTGTTATAGATCCATCCGAAAGGTATTTGTTTTGTCGTCTTACCTCCTCAAACATTAGCTATTTTGGGCGTCCCTGTAAAATTCTTTGCGTTTTTCTTTTGCCTGGCAATCGTATGTCTCGTAATGTGTTGGAATGCTAACTATTTGTCATCATTTATATTTTAGGTATATTTTTGGACATGAAAGATTTCATCGAGCATTCATCTCATGGAGGTTCATCCAACCATCTACTACATTCAGGTGGATGGTCTGGTTTTAAACATGAAAGGTTTCATCAAGCATGAATCTCAGGCAGGATCATCCAACCATCTACTACATTCAGGTGGATGGTCTAGAGTATACTTCTCTTGATAGCCCCCATATTTTATCTTCCTTATTCTTCTTAAGCAGCTCTCAAAGCACCTATGTCTTTCAAGAAGCTATGAGAGGTCTAGCGAACTGTGCATAAAGCTCTCACTGCCAATCATAATTTTCAAACCTAGGAATAGTTTCATACCGCAAACAACTTCTCAGATTCATTTAGCTTGGTTTCTTTTCTTAATGTTAAGGGTCTAGGGTATAGCACGCGAAATTGAGAACCAAGAAAAGACGTATTCCCGTGTTAGCGAGGAGGCGTGGCCGCCTGTGCCCTTTCTCCAGTGTGTGTGTCTAAGATGAGGGGAGATAAGTCCAAAAATCCAAAGGTAAGGTCCAAAGGTCCAAAGGTAAGGTCCAAGGGTCACCATAAAAATGAATTTTGCATTCCCAAGCTCCTTACGTTACCTTTGGACTTACAATAATGACTCAAAGAGCAAATTGAAGAAGAAAGCTTGCACTTGTGCAACTATTTAGCCCTTTTTCGATATCTTGTTTGGTTGTTAAATTACAGGCATTTATAGAGTGTATGATTTTGCATTGCGAGTTTTTTTGCACATTAAAAAACTTTTTTGCGAAAATCAAAAATAGTTGTCATTTATTAAGGTCTTAACTATCGCTTTCTGAAATATTATATATGTAGTTTGAAAATAGAGTGAGTTATGCGAGAAATTGTGAGTCCGTGTTTTACATGGCAAATACGTATGTATAAATGTGTGTATCCAGGCCCCTTAATGTTGTTAAGGTTAACTATACTTGTACACTGGCCCAGCAGTTTTCTGAAGGTGTAAAATAAGGCGCATCACTGCCTGTGGGCTGAATAATATGGTCAGAATAAATGCTTCTTGTACTCAGATAAGACGTGTCCAAATGAGTATCTAACTCTAAACTACTAGAGTCCACCCCAGAGAATCACATAATCGAATCTATAAGAACCCAAATATTCTCTTCTTGTAGTAGTTCTTCTTTCAGTATCATCTCCTTAGCGGACCATAATTTGGAACTCTTCTCTGTCTTGGGCTAAACGAATGATGATTGTGCAGGCCTCTCCAATATTAAACTATTGGCGTAAGTTCCGAAGCCAGGAGAATTTTTTTCGCCCGATCTCTCGTCGTCCTTCGATCTTTCCCCCAACGATCAGTTGTGAGAACTGGTACTTACTATTTCTAAAAATCTGGCCAAAGTATGTTGCTTTTCTCCGTTTTATTTTGCATGGTTAATAGTTCCTGTTGTAGTAGTTACAGATGCTGTATCAATTGCAATAGATCTCGAAAAGGGTTCTGAACCGGTACAAGGCTAGAAAGTCATTACGGCCATTTAACCTCCTTACTTTGCTTGAAGATCAGTTAAGGCTTGTCCTGAGGTACTACTCCTTCTTCTGAAGATTTGGCTTCCCTTTCTTTCGGTAGTGAGGGGACTAGGCTTCAGTTTCGTTAATAGTTGCCATTTAGCATTGAGGCTTATTGTGCAACCCCAGTCAAAGGGAGCAAACTGAGCCCCTCCTAAGTTCTTTGCAACCTTTGAGGTACGTGAGTATATAGAAGTTCCTGCTGTCTCTCAAGGCAGTACAGTCGAAGATGACATGCCTAGCTGTTTCTTTGCCTCACCGTACTTCTTACATAATGGGTTTGCCACTTCTGTCCCCAGCTTTTGCAGTTGTGCACTGAACGTCCAATACCCAGTTATAAATCTGGCCACCTTAAGTAGTTGCTTTCTGCTCAATCTGAGATCGTCTGTCGTATTAAGTACAAGCATCCTCTTAACATCCTCTTAGACTGAACATTCCTCACCATTTTGTCCCAGCGCTTCTCGTGCTCATTTGACTTCCTTTACTACTCTGTCCATGGGAGTTCAAGACAGAGCTGCTTAAGAATGACACTATCTTGATACGTCAGTACTGGTTGCTTCTAATCAACGAGCGGTAACTTGCGATGTTTCTAATGAAGCCTGCTTTTCTGAGCTCCCCACCCAGGACCATTTAAGGCAGGTAGATGCATCTTTGTCGCTAGAAGTGTCAAAGTTTGGATCCATCTGTTCAGAGTATGTTAACGTTAATACGTTATTCTATAACAGTCGCGGTACACATTCTTATTAAGGTTTTGCCTTCGCATGGAAAAATGTACCTATAATTAATTAATACCTAATATTTCCTTGCCGTAGTCAATACTTCTTGCTGCATGCGTCCATTTGCAAACAAATGCCGAGATATATTGTAAAGTCGGTCTCATAACTCATCAAAACCGACTTAGCTGGGTTGTTCGCGAGTTGCCGTTGGCTTTTTTCCCATCTCTCACTATAGAAATTAAAGTAATATGTTAAACATTTTGACTGAAGAACTCGTGTAAGTCTGCACGGGCGTGTGGGGAGCACAGACGTAAATCAAAGCAACTGATTTTAAGGTTAGGTGTGCTCACAGTATTTCAACAGACTCGGTAGGAAGCAATGTGTCGCAACGAGTCATAAATATAAATATAAAGGATATGTATGCGCGTGTGTGTAGTGCAGAATAAACATTATGGGGAAAACTACCTTGAGGATATATTAATGGGAACTATATAACGTTAAATATAAATCAAGTCGCGTTCAGAAAACTTAATTCAGACGTGGTTTTGACCAATAAAAAACAAAAGAAAAATGTTCACAAAGCATCCCCTCAAAGTACCTACTTTAGATCAGTCTAAGCATGTCTCAATGAAGCTAGGGATCAAATGAATAAATGAAAGCTTTAATATAAGAGTGATTATGGGTATATAAATATTTAAACATTTAGTAAAAGCACTGCTGTGTACCTATAGGGAGTAATATATAAATGTGCGAAAAAAGATATCATACTTTCCAGAAATATATCGGCACATTTATAATCATTATGCTATTTAGGTCTTTCGGATTACATCAGTTGGATCTGGGTAAAGCCTGATATCAGATTGATATGAATAAAGATCAAAACATCTATGTCGTGGACTAGGGACATCCTGCGTGATGTGATTCAGGGCATGTTCCAAACAAGGATTGTGATACCTTTGAGTTCACTTTGAGTAAGGTGAGTATCATTTTTTTCTAAACCAGGTAAGATCCTTCATACACATAACTCCCTGTAGTATTGCGTTATTTTTCAAAAATTGTACGTACAAGGATCAGACAAAGCAATATCTGCTGTCTCCAATGAATTACCTAAAATTTTATTACCTCGCATTTGGTAACACTGATACTATATACCCTGTTACCCGATACTCTAAACTGTCAGCCGTGTCAACAGCGAACAGCTGTTCGGCTAGTGATAATTAAAAATACTCCAGATTGAGTCTTGACGTATCAATTTTAAGCTTTGAGGGAATACAGGACGGTACTGAGTGCAAGTACTACTAATCACGAGAATTGACACTTGGTGACGTTTTCGTCTATGCTGTGAGGTCTCTATGCTTATTTTACATTTTCTCGGCAAATCCGGCGTTTCTTTCAGTATATCAGTATGGCTGATCTGAATGATGATGATTACGCTTTGAATGAGGTAAGAATATTACTAATACGGTCTTGATCGCAGGATTGCCAGTCAACACCACTAGTAAAAAATTAAATTTGAGATACACTTCTTCGTCAGCTGATACCTATCAAATAGAGTCAAGCCAGTTTAAAGTATCAGGTAACAGAGAGAGAGAGAGTTGATTTGTTTAGCTTCTTGGGTCAAATTTATTCGCACTCAGTGACAAATGACATCAAATTAGTAATGGCTGCCTGTGATTAAGTTTGATAAGCTTTTAATATCAAAAATTCGTCAAAACTTTAAACTAATGACTATAAAATATAATCTGTTCACGTTCACGTGAAATTTACGGCAATTAGACTTTATTGCTTCTATTGTCACGGTAGCCATATTTTTGCAACCTTTCTTTTTTAACTCGCTTTTATTAGCTTCACCTGCAGTTCTGCCGTTTTAGTACATTTGTACTATTTCTAGTGCATTTTCGGTTTTCGAAAAATAGACCGAAAAATCAAATCACTTGATCGTTTCCGTCCGTAAGTTCTTTATTTCACACATTGTTACTTGTGAAATGGATAATGGATGTAGAATGCAAAAAAATTGTACGGTTTAGAGGTTTGAAAGCTTTTTTTTGCTCTTCACAAAATTATAGCGCGCTTTGGTTCTTCATCAACAAGTCCATATCGGTCCATTTCCAGGTCACAATGAAACTCACGGACACTTTAGTACAATCTAGTATATTTTATTGCTTTGAATCAGTACATTTCAAAAACGCACCGAGGCAGCACTGTTCATCTGTATGTGAGTTTGTGTGTTTCTGAGCTTGTAACACTCATTTGCTATTAATTATAGCAAGTTGACTTCCTATACTGCTGTTCATCTCCATTCACAGAAACTCGTTACATTTAACGAAAAATCCGTTAAGTTGGCACAATCTGCCTCCATCAGATTGATAAGGATGCTTTCGCATGCTCCTGAAAAGATAGTTGTTGAATTTTGTCGGGCGTATGATAGTAACTGCAAAACTGCCCCATCTGTTGTCTTAAACTGTAACGTGTCATGTGCCGAACTCGCTTCATGCACAGCTACCTATAACTGACGGTACCGAACTTTGGCGACACCTTTCGCCTGAATTGGGATTTGCATTGACAATTCACATTCACAAAATGACATGACGTGGATCTGTGGTTTTGACACTAGGACAATGGTAATAAAATCACGAGTACCAAAACGAACAATTTTGCGAGATGTGTAGCTTAAGTTCAATTAAAGATACACAAAGAATAGTTAAAATAAAGCTTGCAGCTCTATGGTCCACAGTTGGGTATTGTGTCAAATGGCCGAATCAGTTTATCAGTTAGAGATGAACCTCCTACCGGTCGACAATAAACTACGCGACCTGCCACAAAAATCACAGAAATAATTAACGCCTTGGTACAAAATGATCGACGGACTGACTTGCAAATAAAGGCCCGGTCAAACAGGGGCGTTCTAGAACGCGGCGTTCAAGAGCGCGGCGTTCCTGCGTTCTCTAACAAGACAAACGAACGCTGTAACGAGGCGTTCTAGAATGCCATAACGCCGCGTTCTATAATGCCCTCTGTTTGACCGGATCTTGAGTTCATCTATGTTCTAATCACTAGAGATCTTGACAAAAATTGGCGTAACGTCTTTGCTCAACCCGTCAACAGGCCTGTTTGGTACAAATAACGGAATACTGTAACTCGGCGCTAGAGAACGCCGGAACGCTGCATTCTAGAACGCCCTCGGTTTGACCAGGCCTCAAGGCATTAATATCGGACACAGCCAACTGTTTTATTAGGTAACGGTTATGTCACGGTGAAGACGCAGTCTCTTGACGATCGTCGAAGCTAAACAGCGTTGTACATGGTTAGTACTTGTTTGGGTAACCGCTTGTCGTGGATGGGAAACCGACGACACTTCGTGCCGCCATTAGCCTTTTTGTAATATTATTTTTCAATAGAGGTCGTCTTTTATAATCCTAGTGTCTCTTTAATTAAATTTAAATTTAAAAAGTTGTTTTAATTGGGGAGTGTTTTACATAAGGTCTGGCAGGAAGCGCTATACAATCAGGATAACGTCTATCGGGATCGCTATTTAAAAAAAATATAAAAAAAGATTTAATGATAAAGCTGACTAAAAAATTAAAAATAAATATAGTTTAAAAAATTAGATAACAGGCTTTTAAAGAACTTAGAACTGAAAAGTTAAATATATTTTTTAAATAATAAGATTAAAACAACTATTGACGGAAAATGCTAGTATGCTTGTGAAAAAACGTCGGGCGCTCGATTTACGAATAACATGGCACAAAGCTCCCACGCTTTTTTCATAATTATACTAGCATTTTTCGTTCATTGTTGTTTAAAGCTTATTTTAAAAATTATATTCTTAACTTTTTAGTTCTTAGTTCTTTAAAAGCGTGTTTTTTAGTTTTTTTAAACTATATTTTTTACCTTGCCTCATGGGAAACGTGAAATTATGAATGAAAGTCAGTGTCTTCGTTACTTTGTTGCCATATGGTTATAGCCGCATCTTTCAATATTTCTTTTAGATTAAGAAAAGCGTATGGGACTTTTCGAACCAAAAAACTTTTGACAGCCTTTGTTGGCCAAAACTGAGATTCTCCAAACGTTACGCGTACCCGCTGGAACACATGGGTAGGTTCACTAAATTTCTTCGTGGTAGGTAACATGCATCCTACATCCACTACTTTATAGCCTTCTTGTAATATCTAAACCGTTCTATGCAGCAATATTCTACAGCATACAAAACAAGCAAAAACAGACAACAAACTTACCATCTTAAGGCGATATTGAATCCAAAGTACGGTCGACGAAGATAAATCACAACAAAACAACTAACACAACATAAAATCTAACATACATTCGAGGTATGTGCTCCTTTGCGACGTCCCATAACTACAATTAAGTCGGTGAAGTTGATAATTGCGGTGAAAGATAATTAGACTGAAATTCGAATTAAATTCCATTTAAAACTCGCCAGTAATTTACCACATATAATTGTGAGAATGGTAAAATCGGTGAGAGAAGTGATGAGTTCATCATCTCCAGTCCTTATTGTACCGCTCAACAACTCCTCTGGCAGTACCAGAAGCGAAAAGGTGATTTGAATATAATATGGAAATGACGAATGTAGAAACATCCGCAGTCGGGTATTAATGTAACTATGGTGTTATTAAATTATGAGGTACGCGGAGTATTGTTTGGGCTGTGAGATTTAGCTTTATGCAAATCGCATACCGACTTAAGTTCAAAGAGAGATAGAAGATGTCCTTGAAGACCTTTTTTATTTCATATGCTAAATAACGCGGTATTATGTTTTTTGTACTTACGGGGATATATCAGCATACAACAGGACTCGTCATATAACTTGGAATTGTGTAAAAAAGGATACAGTTAACGGGCTAGGGCATGGGGGCATGGCGCGCGAATTTGGGTATCAAAGAAAATACGTATTCTCGTGTTAGTGCTTTCTCAAGTATGTCTGTCTAAGATAAAATAAAGGGAGGTAGGTCCGAAGGTCGCTTCGCGCATCGAGGGGAGCCGAAAGCAAACGATCGGTGGCCTGCTTATAGTGTGACGTTACCTTTAAACTTGCAGTAATGATTCAAAAAGCAAACTGAAGAAGAAAGCTTGCGCTAGGTCAATTCGGTAGTCTTGTTTTGATACCGTGTTTGGTTGTTGAATTACAGACATTTGAAGAATGTATGATTTTGCATTGCCAGTTTTTTTGAACACTAAACAACTTTTTTGAAAAAATCGCTCTGAATTGTCCTTCACTAAGGTCTAACTATCACCTGAAATTTTTTTATGTAGTTTGAAAAACAAATGAGTTATGCGTGTACTTGCGAGTTCGTGTTTTACATGGCAAATACATTACGTATAAATATGTGTACCCACATCCCTTAAGGCTTTTTCTTTGAAGCATCTTCGCTAAAGTAGGTTTTAATTCACCATTTGATGTTTGCTATTATTATTAAAATGTGTGAAAGTGGGAATAACACTGGCGTGAAGACATGCTACAACGTTTTTTGTTAGTTTGGATAAAACGTCAACCAAAGCTTTTGCAAATTGAAAGTCCATATCGAGATGGCAGGTAATGTAGAGTATTTATGATGAAGATGAATCTCGTTCCAGTCGACCATAAACTGTGCGAAGTGCCACAAAAATTACGGAAATTAACAACATGGTACAAAATAATTACTGAATTAATATCAAACGAATTTTTAAGAATGTTAATTTGTTTCATTGGTCCACTAAAAAAATTATTCATGAGGATTTAGGGTACCGGAAGGTAGAAGAAGAGGTAAGTGCAAAGTAGTTTACAGTAGTTGCATTTGACGAAAGTTGGGTTTTCATCACCACCCTGAGTTGAAGTCTGTACAAACTGCAGAAGGCCAAAACTGTTAAAAGCGCTAGTAATGTGATGCACCTTTGTTTCTTTGATAAATATGGAGTTATTTACGATCTACATAAAGGACATACAGTAACTCGCTATAATACTATTTTAATGTACTTTGGGAACCCTTAAAGAGAGAACTAAAGCAAAAATGGCCTTGTAACAACAAGACCTTGGTTCCAATGTTCTCGCTCACATCTTTTCCAGCAATTTTTTCAACAAAGCTGTACAGAACAGATTATCAAAATATAGCTTTTTAGAAGCTTATGACAAGTGGATACAGCTATAGGATAACTCTAATGACACAATGTGGGTAATTTAAATATTTCATTATCCAGATGAGCCTTTTTGTTTATTGATAGGTACCTCACTGACACAACAACTGATTGGCTATCGTTGAGACTTCATCAGCTACTATATTTGTTTTATTTCAGCTAAAATCCATTGAAATTGGTACCTCATGTTTAAAATATTGAGCTTGACTATAAAGCCATAAAAACTTTTCTATGGCGATATGCTAGTGTTAGTATAGAAGCTGTTTTATATAAACCTACGTCAAGGTATTCTTGACTCTGAGAAAATTAATTTATTAGGGTCAAGACTGACCAAAGGCCAATGCTTTCATTAACGTAAACTTATTGATTTTTCTGTAGAGGTGGCCCGTGCACGTTAATTTTGGTTGTGCCTTTTAGGTTAGTGAATTTATTTATTCTTTTGTAAATATCTATAGTAACACGTACAAGGTAGAAGGGTCGAGTGGAAGAACACTTCGTGTGAACTCCCCTTGAGATTTTCTCTTTGTTGGTCATTTTTCATGCGCTAAGGGTTTCAGCACTTTCTTTACAATGTGCAAGCAATGGGAAAATAAAGTAGTTTTATTATTATCTATGTCATCCTTTCTTTAATTCATCATCTATTGAAACGAAAACTGCTTCCAACTTTTGTACTTGCATGCAGCCTGCAGAAGCATGCGAAACTTTAGTAAACAATTTCAATTCCAATGAATGTGGTTTTACGCATGCATCACTGAGTCGACGATATGAGTACCAGGGTCATCCTGACATTTTTTCCGTTTTGTTCTATTACCGAAAATTGATTAAAGTTGATGAAAGGTGGGAACATAGATCGAATTCTTGTCAGTGTCTTGTGAACACCTGTTGGAAGATTAGGCTAGTCAAGTTTTATGACGGATTTTCAGAAATATTATTTTTTGTGTAGCTTAATTAAATATAATGTAGGTTGCAGCAAGTATAACTTTTCAAGACAAGCAGTGGGTAAATGGCGAAATACCATTGCCTTTTTGCGTATTTGGTTGTTAGGTTTTTAGTTAGTTGTGTATATCTATCTAAGTAATAGTTTAAATGCTTCTATAATGTTGGTTCTAGCATCTTATTATTGCGCCGTCCCGTAGACTGACATAACTGAATATTAGTAGCTGGTTTAATGATCGTATAAAGTTCAGCAGAAGGAACAGTTTTAAATTGAATAGAAAAAAATGGAAACTCTACTTTGGTTGAAAGTGGCGTCTAAATGACGTCTCTATTTTTCCAAGAGCTCTTACTGACAGACCCCCAAATCAGACCAAAGTCATGAACATAGTTCTGGTACAAGCCGAAGATTTCTAAGTTGGGGCTTGAGAAAACACTTACGAGACAATTTTAAACGTTTTGTTTGAAATTTTTCAAGGGAGGAGGCCATTTTCTTATTTATTCTGGAGACGTTTCCTTCTAATAGTCACAAAGTTACTCTTATTAATCGTAACGATGCTATTGAAACTACTGTTAAATTAGCTGCATTTTTGGAGACTTAATTACCAAACCTTATACTCAAAAATCGCAGAAAAATGTATCAAAGAAGAATTGTACGTCTAAGAATTAACCCAGACTCACAGAAAGCCATATAAAATAGTGTACAGTAGGCTAAAATGTCAAAACTTACATAAAATATCCAATATCTGGACGTAGTCTGAAATTGAAATAGAATAGGAATCGAACAGATCGTAGAGAAACAATTTCTTGGCCAACATTATTTGATTTTGAGTACAGAATAGCAGAATATCAAATGAAGAAAATGGAATAGTTTAACCTACTTCTTATGAAGATTTTTGTAATATATGTTGAATTCAGTTTAGATAGTTTGAAGTCAGGTCCTGGGATTCTATGACAAGATATAAATAACTCTATGACACAGAGCGCTGTTTGGCATTCTGCTGATAAATAAGCTATTGCTGAGAAGTATTTACCGTCACAGAATGCATATTTTGTCATGCATCATTTGAATTGTCAGTTACATTTTTTACAGCAGTGAGGAAAATGAGATTTTTAGGGGTGATTTTCGTAAGGGGCGTGGCGAAGTTAATCAGCTACAGAAAAGTTTCCATGTACTCTTAATTCAATTGATTTTTACTGGAATTGTTTATTTTGAGACTAAACATATACTAGGTGTATAGAACATACAATTTGCTCTATAAAGAAACTGAACTTTTACTATCTGAATGCTTTCTTTCATAGCTTTTATTGTTTTGTTGCATACTATTTACTTATAATTACTGGACATAAAGTGATTTATCAGAGTCAGGAGACTATACTTGAAGATTGTAACCTTAGTCGAAATCTTGAAGTTTCCTTTAGTGAGTATTTGCAAATTTTCTAAAATATAAACGTTGTGCGTTCATTTATGGGTAGCCAAACTACAAGCCACGGTTCTAGAGATCTCAAAAATATGTGAATGTGCAACTTTTTTTTTTTGGTGGGTATATCCATTATATTATTTACGGAAATCTGAAAAAACCAAGATGCTCCACTGATGTCGTGAAACACAACGTGGTAGAAAAGTAAAAAATTCATTATAAGTTTACCTAAGTTGGGGAGATAGAAGGCGAATCATTCAAAGAATCCTTAAAAACTGATTATACTTAAAATACCACTTTTCAAGCTTTTAACTCCTTTTATTGAGATATAGATATTGCACATTCACCATTTTATTTAATCCGTTTTTACATCCGTCATAGTTATAAATATTATTAATCTATTGTTCAACATTTCCAACATATTTATAGTAAATTATTATTGTTGAACTTCTTAGTGCTTCTTTATTTCACTTCCATTTGCAATTGTAATTGAACATATCCGAGATGATTAATTACAGCAGGTATCTTGTTTGTTAGAAGAATTAAATTATAGTTAACATGATTTATGAATGCACTGCATGTGAAAATTATGTGTAAAGAATAATATTACATGTGTTTATATTATTCTACGTTGTTTAGATTCTAATTAAGTAAATTATATAAATAACAAAGGATGTGAAAAACTTGGGTTATCGGTTTAAAGGTGAACCTACTTCAGATTCTGAGTACTTCACTGTTCTTAGTGATGATTTGTTTGACTGTGGTCAACATGTTTTTGTATTGGGATAAAATTGTAGGTTACCAATTTAGGTGCTGTCAGTGTGTAAAACGACATGCAACATATTTGAAAAATATTCATGGTACGTAAATTGTGTGTGTAAGCTTTTTTAATAGTCTGTCACAATAGGTACCCTTCATGAAGTCATACAGTAAGGCATCCTTTGAGATAAAAAAGCTCAAGAAAGGTTTGGGTTATAATCTCGAGAAATACTAAAATTCAGCATATTGTCAGAAGGCTCGATTAATGGGTAGTTTTGAGCATTATGTGAAGAAGCAAGTTTCGTATATGTGTTTAGCAAAACTGATGAGGGCCAATAAAGGTATGTATGATATAATATAATGAAAGTCGTAAAATTTAATTCAGAATTAACGTTATCTAGAAGTATGTATATGTATTGTGACATAATAAAATTTTCTCGTATTTTGGAGAATATAGCACCTTTAGGGTTAGCTTTCGAAAGCAACTTACAACTATGTAGACTTTGCTTGCTGAAGCTCTTCCATCACTAAATTTGTTGCATTTCCCATACGTCGTTATATAACTAGCAAACATTGTTCTGTGACATGTGCCACTCTATTACTAATAGCTGGGGATAGCTGAATTTCCTTAAGTCAATATGTTTGGGATCAAACAGCCAACTACGCGTCAAGCTGTCAGATATATATGCAAGTATTTGAGTGTTGTCTTTAGTAGTAAGTAACTATTTGCCTATTAAATTGTGAACCAAACGCGACAGACCTATATTTTTTGAATTTGCAATAGTCTTGAGACTAAATGACCACTGTTTAACTGCTTGAGGGTTTTGAAATGGTCAACGAATTCTGCATTAATTACGGTACCAGTAATCATTATTGACTATTAGTCGCACTAGAGTATATACACATAGACAGAATTTAACAATTTTAATGCCTAATGTAAACGATATTATTATTTTATTTTATTTCCGTTTTCTGCAAATAATTAAAAATTTTATCAAAAGTGTTATTAGTACTGGATAAAAGAAACTATTTCATGTTGTTGATTGTATTTTCATTAGCACATTTATTGAAACAGTAACTGTTAAACAATTTCTATGTTTGTATATCTGCTATGTTATTGATACACATTTTTAGTTATTTTTTGCGAGTTCAACCATCCAGGGAGTATATTACTTGTTTTAGAAGATTTTTTTTGGCTGATATAAGCTGAGAACTGTTAATACCATTGACAAGACAAAGTTTTTTTTTATTTATGGGACTTCGTGTGGAAAGTAAGTTGATTATGTATAACTTACGTACTTTTAGATGATAGTATCATATAAGTGAACAGCACCATTAACAATTTTAAGAAAAGTCGTGAATTAATATCAGAAGAGATTCATGATCCTAAAAGAAGGTGCCTGCCGGTTTTTGCTTTGATTTTAATGTTATTTATCATTAATTTATGTTTTGCTAAGTATTTTATTAACAAACTTATCGAAATAGGATTTAATTGTAGTTTGTTTTTGTTTGTTTTCTTATTGATAACATGTTTTAAGTTACCTTTCGGGTGGTCTAAGTTGTAAACTAATTTTTTTATAAGAATTCTTAGGTTGATAATAAGCTGAGAAATATGAATACCATTGACAGCGAAACAATTGTTTATATATATGGTACATTGTAATGGAAACGAGCTCATCGTTTAAAGGTTACTTACAGATTTGACGATAATATCACAAAATTGAGTGGGCAGCACAAGAGGAGCGTATTGAGGCGACACTGATAAAAAACGAGCGGTCACGTGTCGCGGACCAATGAGCGCGCGCGACGTCATTTGTTATTGCAAAGGAGCACATCGCATCGGCAAGAGTAGCAGGAGCAAGATCGGCAGCAGCAGCAGCAGCAGCAGCAGGAGGAGCAGGCAGCAGCATGTGTGTACGTGTGACCGTGTCCGGAGTCAACGGCGACAGAGCGCGGGCGGCAAAATCAAAACTTCAGAGAGACAGAGCGGCAAACAACATCCGGAGAGCGCATATTCCACACGTGCACACATCCACATACGCACACATACAACACACCACACACGTGCGAAGAGTGGGAGAGTAGCAAGAGAAGGAAGTTGCGCGCACCTGATTCCAACGGGACGCTTTCTTGCGGGGTAGCGAAGTCCGACTGCTTTCAAAAATATGCCGACTAGCAATGGTCGCATAATTCCCGGATCGCCGTTAATGAATCCGATTAGACAAAGCCTAGTAAGAGGCAAGAACGCTTGCGCTCGCCCCTCTCCGCGCCAAGAGGCTCCCTCCTCGCCCCACGCCGGGTCGTCGGCGTCCCCCCCGGCACCCGCGCGCCGTCTTTACTCTTACTGTTTTACCCTTAGACATAAATTAAGGGGCGGCGTGTACTTAGATTCACACACGCTGCCGGTACCCTCTCTCCTCACTCGCCAACCACTAATTACTCGAAACGGAGAGGGAGCGAGCCGCGCGGCGCGCCGTCTCTCTCTGTTTTGCATAAATGCACTAAGAAATCATCCGCGCCGGCACCGCGGCGGGCCTCCGCTTCTTTTTTAACGAGGACGTCCTTCTTTTCGCCCTTCGTACACAATCTTTCGCGTTTCTTCTACTCCCGCGCTCTACCCCTCTCCTCTCATCACAACCCCTTCTTCGCGCTCCCGTTCACTCCTCGCTCGAACGTCAACACATAAACATCTCACCCTCTCTCTCTCTCTCTCTCTCTCTCCCCCGTGCGCTTCCTTTTAATTGCAGATCCTTGATTTCTTAGAAGCTGCCTTCTAGACTTCACAACACTGTTTTAAAAGTATAGTATTCTGTATCAAAAGGAAGGTGATCTGCCAAGATCACAGCACTTAAGCCCGATTGGACCCCTTGGACATCCTCCCGGGAATCCCTCAGAACCGAAAGTTCAACCACCCAACATAGTGAAAGAGGTGGTGAACCAGCTCAGCATGATTTTTCTTAAGGGTCTAGGTTATAGCGCGCGAACTTGAGAATCCAAGAAAATACCTATTCCCGTGTTAGCGAGGAGGCGTGGCCGCCTGTTCCCTTTCTCCAGCATGTATCTCTAAAATGAGGGGAGGTAAGTTCAAAGTTCAAATGCATTTCCCACGTAAAGTCTCCTGGAGTTATTTTTAAACTTACAGTAATGATTCAAAAAGCAAATTGAAGAATAAAGCTTACTGCATGGCATAGTTTGAAGAACGTATGATTTCGCATTGCGAGTTTTTTTTCGCACACTAAAAAACTTTTGCGATAAAATCGCTCTGTGCCGCCCTATACTAAGGTCTTAACTATCATCTTCTACAATTTTATGTACGAAGTTTGAAAAACAAGTGAGTTCTGTGCTACATACGAATCCGTGTTTTACATGGCAAATATACAGGATGTCCCACTACGAAGTGATTAATTAGAGAGCTACAGGTACTTAAAGGACTGTACCACTACCATTATGAAACATTACCAAAGTAATTTAACTGTAGGGGTACATGTTATAATAATCAATGGTAGTGGTACCATCTTGAAGTACCTGTAGTTCTTGAATAATTCACTTTAGACCCCAAGTGTTCGAGTTTGTTGGAATTGTTTTATCGGGACGAACATAAAAAGTCACAAATATACAGGGTGCCCCGTTTAAAACTTTGAATCGGACGTCACGTGATCAAAAACAAATACCTCATTGGATGACAGAGTAATGTTCCAATGTATTGCTTGCCTTAATCGTCGTGTGACACCCTGTATATGTATATACATGTGTCTACCCAGGCCTCTTAACCTGGCTAGCCTTGCCCCAAAATGGATTGCAGGGCAATCGCACAGCAGACACTCAATTTTCTCTCCTTATTATTCACATCCCCTATAGTGTGACATATTAGTGAACCACAAACCCTGCAAAATAGGGATTGCCACAAGATAAGTACTTCAGGATTATGTATGGACTTCAGAATTAAATATCTCTACCTTGATTCCACAACCTGCTGAAGGCGTTACAAACAGGTTCAAATGTCAAGAAGCGTACTCCACGAGCACGGAATTTTTCACCCAAGACAAGAATTTCCTTCACCACGAACAACACCTTGACAACTGCGCATGGGCTAACATTCTGAATGTGTTCGGGATTAGCTTCGCGAAAACAGCTATTGTAGGGGTGTTTCTTTAGGTGACAGTGTCCAGTAACAGCACCAGTCTCAATGTGAGGGTGTTGCCTGGTCATGGACGGGTAGCATCTCTTTACTGGAGTAGATATAGGAGTTCCTCAGCAGCTGACCAGCCAGAAGTATCGTCCCACGCGGCCATGGAAATTGTATTTGTTCTCTCTCTCAACAGAGTTGTCATAGCTCCGAAGGCCAAGACACAAGGAAGGGCGGACCCCAGGATTTTGGACTTGGCAGGAAGTACTATTGAGATGTCGTTGCCATGAAACCAGTTTATCATATCTTAGAGCTACGTTATGATAAGTGCGGTCAGGATCTCTCATCCTATAAATGTTAGCCATTTGGATTTAGCTTTGTCGCAGTTTTCAACAAATTTATTTGGGCAGACGTACTACTCAATACATATTGGCTGGTAACTATACATGGGATTCTCAGAATCCTAGATAGGCTCTACATTCCGAAAGCTTCGATTTTGTCTGGTGATCTAATATTGAGGGAACAAGGCTTAGCGCTCTATATATAGCACTATATATCATGTAACCGTAGTATGGTTTTTTATTTAAATGTGGTGTCCAAATATTAAAATTAGTCTTCTTGGACCCCATTTGCTCCACGCTGAAACGTCAACACATAAACATGTCACCATCTCTTTCTCTTTTCCATGCTCTTCCTTTTAGTTGCAGGCTCTTGAACTAACATGCAGCGCTGTGTATAGAAAAGGTTCTTTTTAGAACCACTAAACGAAAAGAAAAGAGAGGACATTATTCAACTAGAATCAGTAATGACAATGATGGTGGTGAGTTTTTTATCCTATTCATAGCATTATGCTAGCCTCGGGTGTTGCACAAAGTATTCAAAAAGGCTGTAAACTTGAAAATCCGTGGTACCCCGTAATAACGTCTTTCCTTAATTTCCGAATGAAAACGTGTTGCCATAGCACAATCAATGAACAGTTCCTTATTTCGCGTTCTATCTCGCCATCTAAGAAATTTGTTTGAGTAGACGCAGTGTTTTCAGGGTAGACTCATAGTATTTATCAAGCATCTTCTTAATTCCAGTAATCATCTCTTCATACGAAAAGGGAATGTTTAGTCAACATACGAAATCTAGCTTTTTCCATCTTCGAGAAACTAACTACCTCAGCTATTGAAAGCAAAAGCGGTCAAATATAAAATATAAAGCAGTTTGCTCAAAATTTAGCAGTGTTGTCACGGACATATCAAACCACCCTCGTACTAGCACAACTTCATCAACTCCATTTAAATCGATCCAGTATCAGTCGAGTTTCCTCATTCAATACTCAAATCTTCAGAGACCACCGATCTCACTTCTACAATTTGACGACCTAAAAATAGTCTTAAAGGATAAGAACATCCTAAAAATCTCTAATAACAGTATCTGGAGGAACCAAAAATATAGCAACGACCTGGTTGCTACCTATATGTAATCAATCAATACAGATATTGCTAATAAGGGCCGTATTCATAGTTGCCACTTAAGTGTTCCTTAATACTTGAGTACACAGAGAAAAATCTGTCGTTCTATCAAAGACTTACACTTGGATTCAATGGGACGTTACACTCAGCATTCCTCAAATACAGCGATGTTTTATCCAATGGGAAGTGTAAGTGTTGGTAACGAATTATATCGTATTGTCGATTCAACTACAAGATGTCATTGGATTCTAATGAATAATTCAATCGCAGCCTGTCGATGAATCGAATCTGTGTTTGGTGATTGATTCTAAACTACTTTCTTTCCCTTTGACCAACAGATTTTATTGCGAGGACAGCTGATTGATTCGTTTGGATGTTTAATTGTGTAATTTTGTATGAAGTTACAAGGAGCATGATAAATTATCACGAACTGCTGTTGCAGTAATAATTTTTGTACATTGAATAGATTGTATGCTTTGCTTAAATGAAACATAGGGTAAGTTTCGAAAACAAAAGGATGTTTTGATTGCATTATATGCCAATATTGGTATTAGAAGGATTATACATATCGTTAGGACGAATATAAAATTATTTTGAATTTATTGGCGTACCTGTTATTACTACGAATATAAGGATTGAATTCTTTCAATGACATGGATTTCAAACAACTGTAAATATATTTGAAGCAATGGAAAAACATCCAAATACTAACAATTAATTGGAAACGTAACAGTATTTTTTTCTGTGTATACCCAAGGTCTGTTTTGTGTTTCACTCTCGTTTGATACATTCTGTAGGTTAATTTTGGGGTAAGGTGTTGTCAGTTCCTGTCACATCCGGAAAAATGCCCAGCAAAAAAAACAGGAAACACTGACACAAAACAAAAACAGATAACTGAAAACAACAAGATTGTAGGCATAAGCATAACAAATTGACTTATATTTGACAGGATAACTTCGCCAAATGTTTTCCTCCCTTTTGTCTAGGAAACAGATGTACAAGGATACATTTGAGTATCATTTGCATAAGGTACTCTCAAGAATTTCTCAAGTGGAAACTTGTGATGAATACAGCCCTTAGATCACGTGATGACAGAAAGGGATTATCGTCGTGACATCATTAAATGTAATCTGTCATAATCGAAAATCTTCGCAAACACAAAGCACTCCTCATCTGTGTCAAAAGCTGAAAGCGACTAGTTTCTACAGAACCAACACCTTCGAATTAAAACCATCAAAAACACCTTAAAAAAATATTGGCGAACAGTCAAATACTAGAGATTTTCGCGGATACGTCCCGAACTGGTTCGGGACTAGTTCGGATGAAAAGTGCATGCTCAGTATGATTACGGGCGTACGCGGTATGTAAATCTAGTATGTAAACTGATTCAGTTTACATCACAGAATCAGTTTACATAAGGATTTACATATCGCGCACACCAGCAATAATACTGTGCATGCGCCTTTTTATCCGAACCTTCGGGATGTGTCCGCGAAAATCTCTACTGCTATGCTATTATCGGTCATGCACTAACGTAATGAAAATAGATTCGTAGTGATAGTTTTATAGCACAGATACATTAATTAGCATGCGCTAAAGGAAGTAACGACCGAAAATCAATTAGAATCGTTAACTGTCTCATTAAAGCTGTAAATGGTGATTTCCAAAATTCAAGCGAATGCAATTTTAATACCTAATGCTGAGCAAAAAATGTAAACCATATAATCCGGTAGTGAAATTATGGATCTCGAAACAGAACACAGAAAAAAAGGTGTTGTTCACTTTCTTGTGCTTGTCATTAAGCATCACAGCTAATCCATTAATGATTTGTTTTTACAACTGTCAGTTAATTGTTACAAAATTTCTTTTATGCAAGAATGAACTCATGCATTCATAACATGGTATACATAGGCGTAGAGGTATTTGATGTCGAGATAATAAAAAGGTTTTAAGACTCCTACTTCTTACTCATCTATAAGAAAACTCAGTTCCATAAAAAACGACGCACTTCTCTTTTTTGAACCAACTTTCGCATCTCATGCTTTTTGAACCGTTTTCGTTTAACACTGAACAAAGCTTTTTCTCCAAGTCTCCTGGAATCCAGTGGAAAAACTCACAAAATGCTTCACTCTTGGACTCACCCTAGTGTTAACCAAGCGATGGTCTACTGACATTTCGGCTACCACCTGTCGCTTCTTTTCAAAGTAAAAAATGCGGGTCAAGAAATATCCAATGGGATCTGAATAAGTTTTTAAAAAAGTACGCTTACACTTTATATGAAAGACTGTTTTTTATTTATTTATCTCTGAAGTTGTCAGATCCGCATCATTTTTGCGAAGATCTTACTTTTCAATTTTTGTTGCACTGCTATATCTGCCCTTTCTCATGGTGTCCTTTAATTGATTGTACAAAAAAAGACCTAGTAAATACAATTACGTGAAATGCAAGTAGTAGCAAAACAATTACAACCTTTCAGGCTTAAAGAATTGAAGGTAATAAAGTTATGTCAAAAATCTGGACACTTCCTTCGAAACAGGGTTTGTATTAATATGGTTACAGAATTTTATACATATCCATATTAAAATGCCTTTTGATAGCTTTCCGGAAAACTGACCGCTTTTAAAAAAGAAATGTTCTTTATGATGCCTGGGCGTGTGGAGGTTCGTTGAATGTACCAAAGGACAATGACTGAAGAACGAGATTTGTACTAACAGATGATTTAAAAAAATTGTAATAGATTTCCCTTAGCCCTTTTCAGAGCATAATATCTCAATCTTCATTCTGTTTAATATACTCTTTATATTCGGTACTAAGCTATATGTGTGTAGTTGAGCACTTTCATGAACTAAAATACCTTAGAATTCAGAGGCACGCCTATGTACATACCTATTTACTTTAAACCGTATTTAAATATTCCTGCAGCAAAAAACCACCACATCGCTGACAATTGCTCGTATTAACAAACCTGAAAGCGAACTGGATTCGTGATGGTTTATGAAGATAAAATTGCCTAAATTTGTTTTAACTTCAGGTGTAACCGTTACGGTTTAACGCGTAAAATCATTAAAAACACAACGTGTGAACATGTTAAGATCTTGCAGATATTAGCAAATATAATTACATCTGTGTGCTAAAAAAGAATACAGGGGTTATGTGAAATATCTTTGAATTGGTACACTAATATTCACTCACTTCTACACTACATCAAAGAAATAAAAACCAAATATGTTTGGAATAGACTTTACCTAAGAACGTCATTCGCTTTGATAGACTCAAACGAATTCTAACCTTTTATACAATTTTTTCGGGACCTTAGAACAATTGCAAAGTATATTAATAGTCTTGCAATTATTTATACATACTGACTATATAATTTAAATATTTATGAGGTCTCTATTTTAAAATATCATCAATTAATCTAAATTAGTTACTTTTTGACACCTTGTACTTACTAGATCGATTTGTCAACAGCGCATTTCTCATCACTGACGTCAATTTTTCTCAGATAAATCAAAAAATAAATATCACACAAAAGATAATCAACAAGGAAATCTAACCTAACCGACGATCACCGCCCACTTACGTCACTCTATGGCTTTTCGTGAAGAGAGAGAAAGTTGTGGCTCTGGAAAATAGCGCGCTGTTGCCAGCTTTAATATGGTTTCTTAATTTCCGAAACAGTTCTAACCAAGATTAAAATAATAAATAACTAATTCAAACGGTCGCCAATCCTATTTTTTAATGGAATAGTTAAACTGCATATTTGAAAGAGTATTTTAAAATATTATTTATTTTTGTATCTACTCTCAAAATATGTTTATTCAATCGTTAAGTATAAAAAACGCGATTCTGTTAAACTGCATATTTGAAAGAGTATTTCAAAATATTATTTATTTTTGTATCTACTCTAAAAATATGTTTATTCAATCGTTAAATACAAAAATACAAAATAAGGGCTCATGTTAAAATTCTGATTTTTAATCATTTATACCTAACTTTCCGAAATCATCCATAAGAAGTTTTGAATTTTTGTGAGTATATACCTATGCGATAATACTTATCAAAACTGAAAAAAGAACTGATTTCATCTACCAACAACTCACGAGAACGAACGGTCTTAAACTCAAGCCTTTCTCAAACGTAAAACAAATGACAATGACTAATTTTGGATGCCATTACTTGACAGCTGTTGCAGGTGATAGCTGTTTTTTTTCAACTAAATTCCTAACAATGGTGATTCTAGAATCTTAAAGAACACATTGCATTTTCATTTTTGCTTAACCGCCATTATTTAGTAACGAGTTAGTTAACGAAGAAGTTAGAAAAAATGGAACAGTTATCAAAACTTGTCATTCAAAGAAAATGTTTGTCAACCTTTTTATACTTTGATAATCCAATGAGGTAGACACAATGTAATTAAAGTACGTTTCAGACATAGTAGAGGCCTGGTCCAAAAAGATGGTACAAAGAAGCCACCGCAGGATGATGTTTCGGAATTTTACAATATTATTCAAGCTGACTTGAATACCCGGAAATATCTCTATCGGAATTTTTAGTTTCAAGCAATACACGAATACATACTTGAATAAATGAAATGTATTATTAGATATATTGGTAACATATCTTGATCCTTTCAGATCGTGCAGAGGCGCTGATAAAAATGATGCCTTCCAACAGATTACACATGTTAATTTGTAGCGTGAAAGCGATTAAACGTATTTGTTACTTTTCCTTTATTGTATATTAACAACGATTCCCTATTTTTGGTACAAAGCCAATTTATATCTGTGAAGCAGCGAGGTAGGCATCAAATAATATTTCTACAGGGTGTCCGGACATTCGACCCACAACGCTTGACCGTTGATAGACCTCACATTTTCATGAATATGGCGATAGGAACATGAGTCCTTAAAATGTTCAATTTTCAAGATACAGGGTGTCAAAGTTTTACTTTTATTGTCGTTTTTTCTCAGTTATTCCGCAATAAAGTGGCACGTACCGAGGAGTCTTTCAAGGCGAGAACCGCGGTTTTGCTATCATGAATAGAGGGCGCCACCTACGGCATATTGAACTCATTTGAATTATCAAATTTTGTTTCTGTTTGATGCATCGAAAATTCCAAATTTCCAATGCGGCTGAGTCATCGGTATTTCCACAAGAATAAATATTAGGTTCATACTATTAGGTTCATACTTTTAAGTACTATTTACGAAGTATTTTTAAACTTCAACACTACCTATTTTAAAATTAGATATGTTTGAAACATGTTTTTTGTTCCAATATTAATTCGTGCGAGAATATCGATAGTTCTTTTGATCACATTCTACAACTAATTGGGGTTTCTTGGAAACTTCAATAAAAGTTATCTCGAAAACGGTTACGTCCAGCGACTTAAACAAAGTGTACATTTTTTACGTCAAACATATTGCGGAAACGATTTTGTTAAGTTCATATTGATGCACCAAACCGGAAAAAATTTTTTGTTAATTCAAAAGTGTTCGATTTGCCATAGGTGGCGCCCTGTTTTCACGATAGCAAAATCGTGGTTGAATTTGGATTTCTCGCCTTAAAAACCCCCCGATACGCAATTTTAGATCGTTGTGTCATTTTATTGCGGATTTATTGAGAAAAAACGAAAATAAAAGTAAAATTTCGGTTGTCGGTCGAATATCCGGACAACCTGTATAACGTAATGAGAAGACAGCTTAGCGAGAGTCTATAATATGGTGAATGAGCTACGTGGTGCTTGTTAGTAATTATGGTGGAAGAGCTTATATATGTACGAGTGAGCCTTAAGTAAAGGGAATGCCTCTATTATTATCTCTGTAGTAAAACTTCATACGATTCCAAATTATTTTTATAAGAAATAGCTTCCAGATTCCAAACATCAGTATAGTTTTTACTGACAACTCACCATGTTCTAGAGATATCCTTTTTATAACTTTTTACATTTTTTTTTTCTAAGAGGCTCCGGAAAAAGTGAGAAACCTGCCCTTCTCGAGAATTATGTAGCATATTTTTCACACATTTATTACACATTCCAGCTTCCAGGCCCATTTATCTCTTCTGGAATAGTGTATTAATACTGTTTCACAGTGTAGTGTACTATTGGTAATTTACGTTGGATGACTTCGTATTAACATATGCAATTTTTAAGTCAAGCTTTGAGGTAATTAGGTTTACGCATATCATCAAAATATCATAAACTAGACTGCAAAACTGATAAACTACACACTCGGATAATCTGCTTAGCCTTCAGAATCGTTTTATGAGGTGGGACCGCATTACTTTATAATGCAATTATACCTAGAGAAGTAAAAGGTACCCAGGTAAAAATCATAACTACCATTTCTCAAAGGGCTTTCAACATGGTCAAACACTTTTTCACATCATGGTACTGTCGTCCTCTCAAGCGTATAATCAAGAATTGTCTTTGAAACCAAACGATTAGTTACGATCCGGAAGGCCTTCAACTGTACAATGCACTTGACAAAATACCTGTAAATACCCATTTTTCTGTGAGCTGTATATTGTATTTGATTCTGTTTGTTTTTGCAACGTTCATAATTATTGCTGAATACGTAAAAACGTATTCTTAACGTTGTATAGATTTATAGATTATTTTCTTGATTTTTCTTTAGTAATATCAACAGTTCAACGAGCATTGTTGAATTGGGTAGGGGTGAATCAATGAAACACATTTTTTTTAAAAGTGACACAATTTTTTAAGTAAAGTAATGTGGTCCACATGATCTTATTGGATCTATTATCATGTTAAGTGACATTCTCCATTTTTATGGGGAGCTCCAAGGGAACTTACTTTTGCTTACTTATCTCGTTGATGTTATAAATTAGCCTAATTTTGTGCTTTTGGTAATGGTCATACTAAGATAACCATACGGCTAAATGTATTTGCGCATAGATCCGTATTTACCTTTGACGGCATAGAGCAGTGATTTTCATCACTAAAATCAAACACCACGCCCAATATGCTCTAAAATTCGAGAAAAGTAGCCAAATAAAATACGTAAATTCAGTGCCTGAGTAGGAATGCTACTGTCCAAATAAGTACCTATCAATATTTTGGTACGTATGTACAAACACGCCTGTAACCCCTTTAGGACATTAGAAATTCAAATTCCACGATAGTGAAAATAAACACACAAGGAAATAATAGTATATTGCTCAATGAGCGGTACTGGCGATAATAACTCACGCGCTGAAGTTTGTAGCACGAGCCGTAGGTGAGTGTTGTAAAGCAACAAGTAAGTTATTACCATTACCGCGAGTTGAATACTATACTTTATCTACGACCGAGGCAACTGATAGTACTATTTATGAACTATTGAGAACTTAACCTTACTTCTGTCATTAAACTAAATACTGTACTCCATTCGAATTAGCATTTGACGTTGCAATTGTTATAGCGAGTATTTAATCATATGCATTTCCAAGAGATCAGTTCTAGTGTCTAGTAGGCGTTGTTCATAATCCACGGCTGGATCGTGAGTTGTGAAAAATGATTCATATTATTTGTTTATAGGTAGTATTACCTGTTCAAAAGTAATTTGGTAATCGCTGTATAACTTAATCTAAGTAGATAAAGGAATATAACCACGAATGTAGACTTTAGCTCCCGTTGATCCATGAGCTTTGATTAAAATATAGTTACGAGCTGGTATATCATTTTTTACTGGTTAACTGTGCAATTCTGAGTTTATTAATTTTCAGCACCCATGTTTTTCGTCCCTGTGTGGTGATGACAATGGCCTAAGGTGTCCACGATACCTCAACATGCCAAAAAGGAGGGTGAAACTCAATTCTTGTTCAGTCGTTTTGAAAACAATTGGGGTAGACCGGGCATATGCCTTCAGAAGTCAAACCTAACAATAGATGAAATATCCTCAGGAATTCGAGATAACTGGGAGATAGGCTTCTCAGACTTAGTCGCCTTATTATATCGAGGAAGCCTTATAAACTGAGAAATCAATGTCATCATTTACATTGATAAATAGGTTTCATTAGCCTTACAAAGTTTATGAGATATTTGTCGCACGTGGTAAGAATCGTCGACAATATAGTAATTTATTAACTTTGTTTTAATTATTCATTTCAGCATCATCAAAACTAATACTGATTAACTCGTTTTGTGCTTTCGCCATTTTTCAAATTCTTAAACAGCGCTTTCATCGTTTTAGTCTGGAGTGTGGTACCTTCTTGGAGCGTCGCTAATATGAGTACTTTTAAAGAGTCGAAAAAACTAAAATAACAGTTTAGTAAACAGGCTTTTATAGCAGATTGAAGGAAAAAGTAAACAATAATAAGATATTGCACGACAGCCATTTGTAGCAAGATAACTCAAAAAAAAACTCGAACAGAATTGTATACTGACCAATAATAACATAAAAAATGGTAAGTTGTATAGAAAGGTAAATTAAAAATAGAGGTAGAACAAAAATAGACAACAAAACACAAAAACACATTATGAGTTTGTTTTGTTTTCTTTCTCTAAAGGAAGTACGCGAGTCAATAGCGTAATTCAATGCCGTAGGGGTATTTGCCCTAGGAGTAATTATTGTTTCTCTTGGTTTAATGCTTTCATATCAGCCTGATACCGGGCTTTACCCAGGTCCACCTAATGAGATCCGACAGATCGAAACAGCGCTGTCGTGGAACTCGTGGACTAGGAACATCGCGCCTGATGTGAATCAGGACATATTCCAAACAAGAATTGTGATGTCCTTGAGCTCACTTTGGTTAATAAATTATTTTCTTCATACAATGTTATTGATATGACTTTTGTGTAGCTCTTGGATAACGCTTTGCTAGCTAAAACAATTTAATTTTAGTATTTATTTTGGTTATATAAACTTCTGTACTTTATATATTTTATAAACAATTTGTATTGTATCTAATTAAACCGAGTAATTAAAAAACACCTACCAGATAAAAGCTCGCACCAACTATAGTAATCCAAAATAAGCCATCCAAATTTAAGACCGAATATCACTGAACGATGGTTCGATACAACGAACGCGACGAGCGGCACCGCAAACCGTATAATCACGATAGGAGATCAGAACCGTAAGTACCTGTCGGTACTAGAACCGTAACTGACTGGTCTCTCGGACAGGTTGAAGGGATATGACACCTCACTTTCTACCGGACTCATTCTTCTAGGAAGGGTCAGCAATAAAAGGTACCAATTTCTACCTATTGCTGGCGCGGGGGAGGGGATAGGCGCAGCGGTACGACGAACCCTCATGGGATTACGCTTGACCGTTTTGTTTTTGCCAGGAATCGTTAGGAAGGATGTCTGTGGTACCTCTTCCAGTGTACAACTAGGCTCGAAATTATAACAGAAATCTAAATTAAACAAATGAACTCAGTACTTTTTAGTGGCGTTGGAAAAGTATTCTGAGAAGGGAAGTAAAAAAAAGTTTGACTCTCATGCACTTTCAAGAACTATAAGAGGTTCTATCTATTATGGAAAGCTTTAGTATATGCCCAAGATTGAGCATTAACTATAGGTGCAACACCGTTGTAGCAACATAGTTTGTTTTTTATATTGCTCTCAATAAAATTTTTTTGATGCCAATTTAGTACCATTTTGTTTAAGTAATCTTGTGTTTTACGTGTTGGGTCAGACTTCTCCTTTCTATAAGTTGTAGCATCACTCAATAGACTCAATAACTTGTCTTTGTAAGAAGATATATCCATGATGACAGTTTTATTACATTTATCAGCACAAAGGATACACAGGTGTGGGTTATCTTTCAAGAAATTTTTGGTTGATTTGAGAAAGAAGTTGTACTTGTTTTTACATGTCTTTTTTGTATTATTCAGCTTATTACGAAAGTTAGTGATAATGTTACAAATCTGATTTCTAGTTTGGTCTTTGTTTATATTTTGAATCAAAGATATTCCTTTTTCAACACTTGCTATAATTTGGTTTATTATTAGTTTCATGTTGGGTAATGAGAAGTTTGGGCCCAAACTTAAGAAATGTTTGACATCATCCGGAACACAGGTGTTTGTTAGATTTATAAGCCAATTATCGTTGCCAATTTTTGTCAAGCTATGAGACTGTCTTGCCATTAAATTTTTCATTTTCTTAATGTTTTTGGATTTGGTGGAATTAAACAATTTTTCGTATCTAATTTTTTCAGTTCTAAAAAAGGTGTTAGAAAATTCAGTCCCAAAAGCCTGTACTATAGAATGTGAAGTATGAGCCAAACTACGTTCAATGTTTTTGAGAGACGAGTATGAATCAGATATGCATAGGTTCAATAGTTGTACATAGAACAAACTCAACAAACTGGCATATTTAGATTTCTGATTATGACATTTTACAATGTCACTCTTATTCTTGATTTTTAAGAAATTAGGAACTAGCTCTAAGTTCTTGCATCTTACCAAAAATACTCTTCTGTTTTTCGCTTTAGCTTCGTCTGTAGTTTTCTGTATTGCCTAACTAGGTTGGTTCTTCCGTGGTATCTGTTCTGGTCCATTTTCAACTTATACATAGGACAAACTAAACAATATTTAAATAAACGCATATATAAACACAAGTATGATATTAAAAATAAAAACCTGAATTCTACCGCCCTCAGCAAACATGCTATAGAAAATAAACATACCATCGATTTTAACAACGTTAGAACTTTATGCAAAGAGAAAGATTTGTATAAAAGAAACATCTTAGAGATGATACATATAAAAAAAAGTTCTAACAGCATGAATTTCAGGACAGATACAAGCAATCTTTCATGCATATATACAAATTTAATAAATGGAACATAGCCTATACTTTCTTCCATCTTATCAATATTTACCTTCCTCCCTCGATATTTAATTGTTTAAAAAAAAAATTAATTGTAAATGTTAGTCATTTTGTATCTGTTTGACAATTCTGATATTTTATTTTAGTTTTAATACCTGAAGATGACGCCTAATAGAAGCGTCGAAACGTAGTAAGATTTTATAATTTGGAAATATAATAAGTGACCGTATCCCAAGATTGTTTTACTAAATATGTCTTAAAAAATGATCGGAGACCAACGATATTTGTGTATTTTTTAACTTACCTTTTTGATTATTCCGTCACTACTAGAGAGACTCTCACAGACCATAAACTTTTTCGTTTCCTATCATAGTAATAATTAATAATATGCTGCAATTTCATTGCAATCAATTTATAGGTTACTATTAATACGATTTCTGTATTCAATTAAGAGTATACAAAGAATACGAATATTGTATTCGATACGTATAAAGTAGTTACAGCTGCTGGAAGTTGACAATAGTTGAACTATATTCTTATAAATATTAACAATAGCACGTTATGTTACTTCTGGAAAGTTCTGGATACTATAAGGCCAATTAAAAGCCCTTTATCTAAGGGGTTAGCCCGGCCACCCCCCGGCATCCTGATGTTAACCTTACCATACTTATGCTACTCGACTGAGTTAAGTTCCTAACGCAGCATAATGTAAAGGATAATGCTGTGCAATGTATGGCCAATTATGGAAATTGCTAACCGTTAAAGGTAAGGTTTAGTCTCTAGATTCTGTGCAGAGTGTAAAAGGAATCTGAAACACGTATCTAATATCAACGTTTTCTTTTTTGGAAATACAATTATAACTGGGTTGGCTGCTAATTTTGAAGATGATTTAAAAAAAGATTATTGCTCTTTCTACTTTGAGTCTGTTGGCCCATTAAAATCAATTATATACTCACGAGCCAGTACTACTTAACTGTGGTCCATATGCTGTTTCCACACCATGGACGTAGGAATAATGTATATAATATATCCAATTTATCTAGGATACTTTTAACAATACAGAAAAAACACAAGCATTTAGCTTAACCATATGCGGCACGAAATGATCAGAAAGAACTATGCGTATCACGGCTATATTACAGGAAACGTAGGCAGCAGAAGAAAAAACGTAATTTTAAGCCCATGTATAGGGAGTATCACTATTACTGAACAAAAGGCTGCAAGCTTAATATAATAGTTTGTTTTACGCATGTTTCCGCTTATGTGTGCCCTTATCAGAATAGCTCTCAGAACGGTCTGTTGACTGATAGTGCAGGGTCTTACAAATATCTCCGATATAGGTTTATTATTAGCCTCCAAAGGTCCCTGGAGGCGAAGATCCCTTAAGATTCCTATAACTTGTAACTAGATTGTGTTTTTCCCTTGAAAGCCTTGTTCTTGAATAACTAGCAACAAAGTTAAGCTTTTCTACTCTTTCATGTTACCTTAAAACACAACCTTTTCCTACTGGCAACTAAAGTGCAGAATTTAAACTATAGATAATAAGGACTAGCTGAGCCTAACGTACACTTTCCACTGACAGTGCAAGCATATACAGTGATGCCAGGTTTACCATTTAGCGGTAAAAGTGCTTTTTTCGCACTTAATCTACCGTTATGTCTTTGAGACAGTAAAAACTACTCTTGTAATGTTACAAGTTCGTGAAATAGTACTTCATCTACCTTTATATCTTTGAGAGATTGAAAACTATTCTTGTAATGTTGTACATTTGTGAAATATGCGCGCGAAGCAGTATTTTTCCTTCTTTGCTTCTCAAAAATATTATTAAGTACTATACGAAATGAGGAAGGAGTTGTTTTGCTGGTCATATAATTACCAAAAATGATTGTGTCCGAAAAACTAGATAATCTCAAAGAAATAGGAAATGAAGGTAAAGAGGAAGCATGGAGTGAAAAAATGAAAAGGCCAGCTTTTTCGAACAGGAGGCTGTTAACCATTATTAAAATTCGACACGTTTTTGTATGTCCTATTGCATTCACTTTTGATCAGGTATGATCTAAATATGTTTTAATTGTCATTCTCCTAAACTGAAAGAATATTTTTTACTCAAATTTTGAACGTATGAGATAAATGATGAATTGTAACTATAATAACTGAATAAATCAAATAGTGAATTTTAAATTCTAATGTGACAATTGTAGTATCACATAATCAATTGCCTATTCAAACGGACCATATTAATTTCAAAGAGGATCAAATGAAGGTTTTAAAGCATCACTTGTAGTTTCTACGATGTCCTTCTAAAATTCTAATGTGCTGAGATCCACAAACTCCAAACACCTAAGGTAGAACGTAAAAATGCCACATTTCTGTTTGAATTCAATATTCAAGTATGTATGTTCTTAGAACAAGGAATTTTGAAAAGCTGACATCTTGCATAGTGGATCGAATTGAACTAACTGGAATTTACAGTTGACTATTGGAAATTACATTTCATGTTTTTCAATATTCAACTGACTAGTTAAAACTACAATTTACGAATTGGATTTTCAAATTGGCTAGTGGAAATTACATTTAACAGTTTGTAATATTCAATCGACTATTTGAAACTTCATACAACGAATTGTAATTCTAACCTGACCATTTTTAATCATCACTTTCTTTATTTTTTTATGCTCAGCCTCACGCAAAGGCTGAAAGCCTATGGCACTGTAGAAGCCCTGCGAGAGGATAAGTTGTCGGTGCACGTCAGATTTGAAACGCTGCAGGTTTTAGCCGTCGGGAAACAAATTCCCCGGTAGCTCATTCCACAGCGTCGGAGTTCTCCAAAAGAATGAATGCTGGAGGAGACTGGTTCGGTGAGTAGGGATCTCGACCTGGTATAAGAATGAACTCGCAGAGCCTCTCTAGTGTTCCTGGTTCGGACGGCCTTTGGTGTTATTATCTAGGAGTGCTCACTTAAACATCTCCCGTGATAGAACCTGTAAAGCAGGGACAGGTCAGCCACCCTTCTTCGGTGTTCCAGGCTGTGGAGGTCCTTTGTGAGGTTAGGCGTATCAATTAGTCGAATCGCTCTTTTCTGGATGTCCAGAAGCTTTAGAGAGTGCTTCGGAGCGTATCCCCATACATGAGAGCAATACTCCAGCGATGGTCAGATCTGTGCCTTGAGCAGCAGTAGTTGCTCTGGTGTATACAGATTCCTACAGAAGAACAAAACTCCAACCTTCTGGGATGCCGTTTTAGCATTTTTTGGAAAGTACTGCTAGAAAAGGTGTAGTTTAACCGACCTATAAGCTGTATCTACATGTTCGGTAGGCGCTCACATACCGCAGATGTTCCATCTAAATCGGGTCTGTGAAATAGATTATCCATTATTTACCGTTCGAGGCATTGTGCGTAACTATTCGCATGCAACTAGGAAATTAACCGATTAAGTGGACAATTAAACCTGTAAATTTCACACAGGAAAAGGACATGTTTTGTTTGTACTTTAGTCACACATCAAACGACGCCGCATTTCCGAAAAAAAGGTCTTAAGGTAAGAGAGCTGTCTTGCCAAATACTTTGTATGGTAGGTGAACCTGAGGCCCTGTGTAAATGATCCGAAATAATTACGTCCGCTTCATATTTGGAATGAGAAAATACGATTACATATTTCATTAGTACTTGACGTTGGAGTGGCTAAAGTTGGACCAAAGAGTTAAGTTTTACTTCATCACATTTATATGTACAGGATGTAACTAAATAAATGTCAAACATTTAAGGGTGATTTCCTCATCGAAAAAACGATGGGATATTTTGTATAAAGAAACTTCATTGGAGCATCCCTTGTTAAGATACAGCACCTTAAAGAGGGTTTATAACATTTGTTCAACAATTTTCTTCACAAGCACTAAAAAAGTTACAATATTGAAATTAACCTGACATTTTCTACTACCAAAAAAACACCTAACCAGTAATTTATTTGGTTTACCCCATAGCTGTAAGGGGTGGAAAAAGCAACCCCTAAAATCGATTTCCAATTCAACTCTTTGTCTTATTATTACCACTTAGAAATTTATTTCCGATAGCCTGTTTCATTGTAGACAAAAATGCCTCCTGAATTTTTTGCCCAAAATAAACCGGTTCGCGGCAAAAAATTATTTTACGATTACTTTTGCATAAAATATTTTTTTGCTGCGAACTGGTTTATTGTTTGTTTAGAATGAAACAGGCTATGGGAAATAAATTTTTAAATGCTAATAATAAGACAAAAAGTTTCATTGGAAATACATTTTGGGGATTACGTTTTCTACCCCTCACAATCATGGGGTAAACCAAATAAATTACTAGCTAAGTGCCTTTTCGGTAGTAGAAATTTTCAGGTTAATTTCACTATTGTAACTTTTTTAGTGCTTGTGAAAAAAATTGTTAAACAAATTTTATGTACTCCCTTTAAGGGGCTGTATCTTAACAAGGAATGCTCGGATGAAGCTTCTTTATCTTGTTTTTGATGAGGAATCAACACCTTAAAACTTTTACACTTATTTAGTTACACCCTGTATATAAATTACTAGCATCATCTAAGCCTGAATATCTAAGCGAGCAGTAGGTAAAACTAAATAAAAGGGGTGGAACAATGGGTTCATAAAAACATAAAAACTCTATAAGGTAGAAAATATCAATTAATTGGTACAAGGCAGAAAAAAGGAATGGAACGACCACATAAGTAGAATGGACGAAAGAAGACTAGTTAGAATTGCACGCGACAAGTCTCCATTAGGTCGCAGAAGTCCAGGACGTCCCCGAAAACGATGGAGGGACAACCTGGCAGCGTAGGCAGAGATACGAAGGAATGAAACAGGCGATTCGCCTAAACTAATGAAGGAAGAAGAAGAAAGAAGAGGAAAAACTCTATAAGCATGGAGTCAGGCGCGAGTTCACGGGGTAGGGGATATGGGGGAGCTTCCCCCCTCCCAAAAATTTTGAAGAAACACTGAGTAGACAATTTTTTGTTATTATTACGAGAACTAAAATAATATTCTAAAAGACAGGAAAAAATAAATACAAAGCAGCAATTTGAATTTAAGTTCGATTTTAAAAAATAATATTTTAATTTTTCAAACATATTTTCAGTTGAATAAATACTAAAAAGTATATTATGCATTTAACCCCCCTCCTTGATTTCCGCCCCCAAAGCTTCTCTCGGGATCCGCCCCTCCATGGTGTTATGAGGTATTGATAGGAGATAGACAATCTGGGTCGTTAACATCTAGCAATGGTTGAAAAAGATATTGAAGTTAACGTTTTGTGAGAGAATTGTCAACCAAATTATTGATGAAGAGATCTATAGGTTAGTGGATTACATACCTAAGATTCTAAAAACGATATCTTGTAATTTACTAAATCGTAGCAAAAAGCATTAACCAGCTATTTAGAGCGGCGGTTTCCAATGTTAGAATTGCCTTGATGATTGCCATCCTCCAGAATGGGGATGGCACCTAAAGAAGAAGAAGATTCGAGATTACATTTGATGGTTTTGAACTTTCAACTAGCTGTTTGAAAGTATCATTGATGCATCAGAACTTGACTATTTGAAATTACATTTGAATATCTGACTGTCAATTCAGAACTGCAAATTACGAATTCTAAAATTTACCTGATCATTTTGAATTATCACTTGGCCATTCGGAAACTATTGCTGTAATAGATATAGTCCAAATTTTTAGGTAGCCCCCTGTATGGTTGTCTTAGCACACACTTCGCAGCTACAGTTTCAGCCCGCCATATAACTCGTTCCAAAATTCTAATAGAAAATGAATTATCGACTTCGATATTAGCATGTAAACTTTCGCACTTGCCCGGAAAAGTATGAGTTTTTCGCACTCCGGCCACCACCGCAGATATATGGTGCACTTAACTGGAAACTTTAAACTTACAATCATTACGTAGTACGTACTAATATGTTGGATACAGGCTTTTTTGTCCGGCGAATAATTTATTAGAGAAGTTTTAGTAGAGTTCAGTTTGTTTGATGTGGTATGATCTATTGTTGAATAGGAAAATATTAATGCCTAGCAGGGTGTCTAAGAACCCAACACGTTTGACAACAAAAAAGTTAGAGTGGGTAAAAATTTCGATTTGGGAAACTATAGTGCGTAATTTATTTAACCGAAAGCGTTTAAATCTTCACGATATCGAATTTAACAAGTGGAAAGCTTTTTTGGTTTTTTTTTTAGATTATCTAAAATTGGGAATGACCTCCTGATTTTATGTAGGGACTTTGTACAGTCTCGCGTCAGACTTAGGTATTATATGTATACCATCGTGCTTCTTTGCTCCATCAATGAAAAACAACATATTGTGGATCAGAAACTCTAGAGACGTTTAAAGCGCATATGTCGTCTTTATCAAAATACAAAATTTGACAGAAAAAACAATTTTGAAATTGCATGTTTTGATTTTGATCACAGTGCGAGCCGTGGTATTGTGTGCTTGCGAACCTGCTCGACTGTGTCCACTGACATGTGCCACAGAGGATTGTTATGCGACTCCGTTTGATTATAACGCTGTTGCGCCTGTTGTTTGATGTCATCCCTCTGCAGAACTTGCAAGTTCTGTATGTGCGTTTTGGCGAGGAAACATCAAGCTGGATATGCGTAGATAATTGCTGGTCTAATATGCGTAATATTCTTGTATAGTCAAATTTTATTCGCCAAACTTAATAGTTCTTTGTGTCATAGGAGTACAATAAACTTGTCGAGGGTAATACTTAGACACTTGGCAGAGTTTTTCCATGGGACTCAAACCGTCCTCTAACACCTTCAACGGGGAACCACGACGTTTTTTGGTACAATATATATAGCCTGCGTTCTCAAATGATTCACATTCTAACACTTCATCCACCGCAGGCTGCAGCTCATCGCGTACTAGGTCTCCAGTCCGCGACTGAGCTACGATCACAGTGTCGTAAGCGACATATATACTTCAACGTAGTGAGGGCAAGTAACATTATGTATAAAGGATTCGCCCAAGGAACGAACCCTGAGGGTCATCAGTGTTTGTTTGATAGGAAGTTTGTTAACAAAAAATAAAGAAAACGAAATGCTCTCCCTTGGAACAGCTGTCAATCAATGTAATTCAAAATTGGTTCTTGTCCAATTTTTATACTTTCATAAACTCCACAGAGGAGAACTGAATGTTAAAAAGGTCTGATGGTTCAAATACAGAAGGCCAGTGGAAGACGATGATACTATAATTGACTGCGTTGGCTAGTCGGACCTATTGGAGGAAATCTGAATAAGGTTTGTGTGTAACTTGGTCCAAACCTATACCTACCTATTATTATTATTTATTTGTAACTGTGGTCACCCTTGAAGGATATACCTTGTATAAGGGTGTTGACTATATTTTGACAATATAGACAATTTGTCACCCCAAGGACAAAAAGGTATCCTGACTCTTCTCAACTCGTCCACCCTAAGCTGTTGGTTGAGCAGAGGTTATTGAATTTTGAGGTTCTTGTTGTTGATAGTTATTTCAGTGGTTCCAATCTACCTTGAGGTGGTATCCTATCCATAACTGATTTGCGGTGTTGTCATCATCTTTGCTGATATACGAGTATTATAAATGTTGATAATTCCAGAAGTTTTTTATGCATTTTTGACACCAAAATTTGTACAAGCCCAGCGTGTTACAGGATGAACCCGAAAAAAGAAAATGCACTTGGATTGCAGAATGAAGTCCACGTCAAAATGCATTATTTTTGAATTTATATTTTTTACAGAGAAATTAACCTTTGAAGTTTCTTTGTAAAGATAATTTAAACGTGTGGGGTCTGCCTTACTGAATGTGAACTTATTATGTACTTCTCCAGCAAACACTTTTTATAGCGGTTGTGAACATCTGTTTGAGGGAACCGTGCTACCAATTTCAGGACCACATTAAGGAAATTTCAATAGTCTTAACCATTACAGATGAAAATATAATTTAATGTATTAATAACATAAGTAAGTCGGTGCCAGCAACAATTCCTTAAAGTTTTCAGAATTGGTCCTGGAACTCGGTGTAAACAGGGTGGCCACTAATCGTACACAGCGGAACTGCAGATTCTCTGAGTAAACTTATTTCAGTGCAATATTTAGTAGTAACCGAAATACAGGATGTGAAACTTGTAATTACCATTTCGTTGTTGATTGATAATTCATCAACAGGATGCCGTAACGGCACGAAATTAAGAACTCGACGGCTCTTTGAGACAAGAAATTCAAATCAGTTTTCGGTTCGGATGCCACTTATAGAGGGCGCCACTTACTATACAAATACATTAAGCCTCCTGAAAGTGTAACTTTTTTATGTTAGGGCATATTAGTGTAAATGTTAAAGAATAGAATATATACATATTTCCAAATATTTCTGCGTGAAAAAGGTATACCCTGTAAATGTCGCTCGGAGTAACCATTTTCCATTACTAAGTACGCAGTCAAATTTTAAATGTAATTTTTTTATCGCAATTGGCTGTGTTCAAATCACAACACGCAAAATGTTAACAAGAACTAGCAAAGTTTGACGGTAACAAAGTGTGTAACGTTATTTAAAATAAACTACATACAGGGTGAGTTTTTAGTACCGGCTCGGTCGATAACTCCACTACTGTAGAAGATAGCGAAAAAAGCTGTATATTAAAGTTATAGCCACGGATATGCTCCTTGCTTAGAAAATATTTAGATTTATACAGGGTGATCCCTAATTACGTGGTGATGCAAACATGCATTTTTTTAAATGAGACACCCTACATATTATTCCGTATCCCAATTCTCCTAATGATTTCCGTTCTTCCAATAGGGTACTGTTACACTATACAGGGTATTTCAAAAGTTATGACCATTTTTATCTCCAAATCGCTGCCAAATGGAAGTATTGTATATCAAAAAGTGATGAATTAAAAATCATATTTTTTTACATGGATGGATAAAAAATATCATCTAGTTTTAAAATCGGCTATAAAAGAAGCCCACGACGCATATTCGTATACAGGGAGATGTAGAATGCAAAATCTAGATTTTCTCTTTTTTTCAAATATAACTCCCAAAATTTTATTACACCAAAGAACTACTTTTAATATACTCTTTCATCCTTGTATAGCACATGTTGTACCTACGTCCATCAGTTTCCGAGATATTTCGATTTTTTGGTAAATTTAAAATATAGCTCCTATTTGTGCACTGAAATTTATTTATTTTGAGAAAGTACTATTGAATTTGTTTTTTACTTAACTAACAACTAAATTATAAGGTCATGATAGTATTTGATGAAGTCAAAACACTGATTCATCGAGATAATAAAGTCAAGTATGCTGAGGAAGCAATTTTTTAGGCGTAATGCATAATTATTAAGCAGATTCATCAGATATGCTTTTAAAAATTGACGGTCTTCATAACCTACTCAATAAATCCGTACTGTGTGAAAAACGAGCCTTAAAAATTAATTTTTTTATTAAGGGTATTAGGAGAATCTTTGAGAAACTGCCTACTTGCCTCTAGAATATATCAACTACGAACAGCAACATCCAGAACGGAGGCGCTCTAAAACTAATGCGTTTGAAAGATTAAAGAATCGTTTTATTTGGTCCGTGTCGTTTAATATTTCATAGCCTACCTCATAGATCTGCTTGATAATTATGCATGACGTCTGTAAAATTGTTTCCTCAGCACACTTGACCTATATTATCTCGTTAATCCAGTGTTTTGACTTGATTAAGTACTATTATGGCCTTATATTTTAGTTTTTTGTTAAGCAAAAATAAAATTTAATAATATTTTCTCAAAATAAATAAATTTTAGTAAACAAATAGAAGCTATATTTAAAATTTGTATAGAAATCGAAATATCTCAGAAACTAATGAACGCAGCCATAGCAAGTGTTATACAAAGATGAAAGAGCCTATTAAAAGCAATTTTTTTGATATAATAAAATATTGGGGGTTACATTTAAAAAAAGAGAGAAAATCTAGATTTTGCATTCTACATCACCCTGTATACGAATATGCTTCGCGGGCTTCTTTCATAGCCGATTTTAAAACTAGATGATATTTTTTATCCATCCGTTTAAAAAAAATATTTTTGATTCATTACTTTTTGATATACAGTACGTTCATTTGACAACGATTTGAATATAAAAAAGGTCATAACTTTTGAAATACCCTGTATAATGTAACCATACCCTATTCGTGGCTACAATTTTTGCATACAACTTTTTTCGCTATATTCTACAGTAGTGGTGTTATCGACCGAGGCGGTACTAAAAACTCACCCTGTATATTTGGAAATTTGACTGTGCACTAACTAATAATTGATGAGCAGATATATGGAAAACGGTTATTAGGCGTGATATTTACGAAGTATACATTTTCACGTAAAAATGCTTGAGAAAATATAATATTCAACATTTACTCAAATAGGAACGGATTTGAATTTCTTGTCGTTACGTCAACCTGTTGATGAATAATTAATTAAAAATGGAATGATACGAGTTTGGTGAAATTTCAATATTTTCACCCAAAAGATCTGCAGTTTTACTCTGTACTATTAATTAGGTGATACCCTGTATATCGCCCCATCGGACGTTTCCATTTCAACCTACCGGAAAACTACGCATCGCCATTACGACTTGTCAAAAAAACAAAACCCCCGCGCATCGGAGGGGAAACAAAAAGGAAATTACCGTAAACGGTGACTGGGACGAGTGACGGGATAGATGGATCCTTTGTGTGGACATCCTGCAGTTCTAATAAGCACGAACATGAACGGGCCTGTGCGATACCATACAAAAAGGGGTTCGCGTGACTGCAGCGACTTTGGAAGTATACCTCGGATTTTAGTGGAGGTGGAAGATTTGATCGATTCACAATTAATCGATAGTGTTATTCACAGATTGAGCATGATATGGGTATGGGTGAAATCAAGCGTCTACGGTGCCAGAAGAGGACTGCTGGGACTCAGAGCTAAGAACGTTTATGATGCATCAAATAAATTAAGGTAGGCCATTGATACTTACGGATGAATATGTGGGTCTTCAAAGACTAATCAATAGAATAGCGTCAGTAGGTGATCAGATGCGACGACAAATAAATAAACAAGGGACACAAAGGATGGTGAAAAGCAGAAATCCAAATCAACTAATCGATGTAAAGGCCCACGGAACGTCTATATCAAGGGCTTAGAAATTTAGGCAGCTGGATTACAGAGAACTTGAATCCAGATGTTGTAATAAGAAAAAGAATTGCCACGGCCAGAACAACATTATTGAAAATACGCAGTCAGCTGAGCGATAAAAGTCTGAATGCCCAAGTAAGATATAGTTTCATCAAATGTCAAGTTTTACGGTGCTTCTGTATGGAGTCGAAGCTTGAATGATGAAGATACCTTGGACAAACCTCGTTACACATATCGAAGTCCTGCAGGAAATGGACAAAGAAGTGATCTCTTAAGCACCATAAAGATGAGAAAAAACCACCTATCTGCGTCATATCATGAGGAATAATAAATATGCCCTTTTGTGACTAATAATAGAAGGTAAAATATGGCCGCGCAGACAAGACAAAACTCATGGGTGAAGAACGTCAGAGCCTCAACGGGATTGGATTCTCATAATCTACTCAGGAGAGCACAAGATACAGAAGCATTATGCCAAAATTGTTGCCGATCATTATTGAATGGAGTAGGTACCCTAAGAGGAAAATGCAGAGAATTTTTTGAATTGTAACTGAAACATCATTGTATAAACGTTCGAGGAGAACCTGCAGTTCTTAAGACTTTTACCTTTCGGTTCGTGTCATTATATGTACATACTTACTGGTAACTAATTGTTACATAAAATATTCCTGGAATTGTTGGATTTATATAGGGTCTTAGAACTGTTTAGAAATGATCAATTATTATTTGATAAAATATAAAGGATATCTAAAAAAGGTAAAATTTCAAGTTTTCGGATTCTAACGATGCTGCTAATAAGTAGGCTATAAATTGTATTTGTAACTATATCCACTTTAAAGTTTCGAAGATCAGAAACAAATCGTATTAGAAAAGTTTGGAAATGATCGATTAGTAGACAAAATAAGCAGGATATAGAAAGACTTAGTGTCTAATAAGCAGTAAAAAAATTAATCATCAGGGTAGTGATAAATACTATTAAAATGTTCACAAAAAAATGTTACTGATATACGATTTTTTTACAAACGCATATAACGGAAATCCCGCAATGTTCTCACAAAAAGCAATGCTACCAGTATAGGAACTGAAAATGTGTTATATAGCAGAAAATGTTTGCAGGGAGCAAAAAGGAGCATTACTTATAACACAACAAGTAGCTAAGGCAAAGCCTAAATGCTGGTTGCTGTGAAGATATCAAGCTATTTCTCCTGTCAGTGCGTTCCAAGCCCTGGACACAAAGGGAACAACATACGAAGAACGACCACCTTGTGAGCGGAGGCTCAGTGAGCGATGGGATTATAGAGCATAGCGGTAGAAAAGTAGGAGGTCACCGACCGTCCGCCGATGAGAAAGCGGCTGGACGTGGGACGTCAAGACCGGCTCACATATTAGTTGGATTCCTTTTCTCTGGACTGCGTCAAGTATAGACAAGGTATTAGGAGCAGCAGTAATATCAAGTACTGAAGGATTTCACGATTACAAAACGTCTCCGCTAATGATCGGTAAGTAGAATGTCACCAGTCAGCTAAATATGACAAAACACCTAAACGGTGAAGATCGCATAGAGATAAAATTAAATGCGCAAAGGCACTCAACGGTCCTACAATACACATTAACACTCCCTAAAATAACAAAGGAGGCAACTAAACGCATGAGAAGGCAAATTTCAAAATAAAAACTGTAGACGTAGAATGACATGCGGCGTGGTTCACGCTTTACGATTTCCATTAGAATATATATAACAAATCTTATACGAAGCGGAGATTATATTCTCTACTCTCTATCTAAGACCAATGGCGTACCGTCAGTAAAATCGAGGCTCTTCCATGATATTTAATCATTTCAATCGAGCTTGGTAAAATATTCGTGGAAATTAAGTTGTCGAGAACATTAGTTGCTTTTTGAAAATGTATTTTCTGAACACGTTTTTGTTGAGCTGATCCGTTTGAGAGCTCAGTTTAAGACAGATTGAGGATTATGTTATCTCTAACTCTAAGCTCCTCCGCACATGGGTTGATTAGCTATGTGGTCGACGCGATTCCCCACCCACGTCTACTCGGCTTCTATGCAGAGCATTGAAATGCCACTAAAGTGGGCGACACACGTACGAACTTTATGTACGCGGTTTTTAAGTTCGCGAACTTACTCCGCTCGATATCGGTGACCCACGTGAAGCTGAAATCACTCATTTGGATAATTTTCCTAGATAAACAAAACTTTTAACAAACGCTAAACATAACAAGCGTTGCGCATCGATGGCCTGCCGAAACAAAGTGGTGGCTCGCGGTTCGCAGTACGAGCCGAGACAAGCTACGAGCAAGATTTCAAACCAGTTGGATCGCCGGCGGTTTGCGCGATGGTTTTAAAGTGCGGTGCTTACGGTGACACACAGGCGAAAAAGGTCATCAAGCCATAAGTACGGGTACTTGCTCGTACGTGTATCACCACTTTAACGGGTCGTTTGATGGTCGTCTCAATCTCCTCGTTTCCAGTTACATGCGATCAGGATGGAAGTGTAGTTCGAGTAGCTCTTGCATCTTGCGCGTCTGATGGCAGTAAAAATTTGATTTTATAATTATATGTGGAATATTACAAGCTTCTGGGGTCCAGAGCTTCCACGTCTAATCATTAAATAAGATAAGGCTATAGGTTAAACTGAAATTTATGAATTTTCAATCCAACCGCGTACGACGATAAGCCATCGACCACATCGCCGATCGACCCGTGTGCGGATGGCAGACACCCAAGTCCCATGGATCGAGCAGAACGAGCATCTCGTCCGAGTATAAACGCGTCGACCATATCGACCCAAGTGCGGAGGTGCTAACAGATACAGATACTTTACAAGTCATGTTTATACAGGGTGTTAACTAATAGCATGCGAATATAGTATAGTATAGTATAGTGCTAGTTAAAAGAATGACAATATATGCATGGTCCAAAACGTGTTATTTTCCTTACACAGGGTGGATTTTTTTCGTATCTTGTGGAAATATCAAGCAAATAAGTATTTGTAACTAAATGTCGAGCGGGAAATAGTGAATAAAGTACAGTTTAACGTACAGAAAACTCAAGCAACTACACTGACAAATAAGTCCCACGTTGGCTTACTAACTGTGGAAATGGAGGGTCACCCAGTAATCTAGCCACGTCCTGACACGACCACGTCATCAGTATTTCTAAAACCGAACCTAGAAGCTTGGAATTGTGTTCCGCTGTAGGAGGCTGTGTATACAACAGAGCAACTACTGCTGCTCTACAAGGCAAAGATCCGACCATCGTTGGAGTATTGCTCCCATGTACTCCGAAGCACTCTATAAAGCTTCTGGGCACTATCCAGAAGAGAGCAATAATTAGACTAATAGATACGTCTCACCCCACTAATGACCTACACAGACCGAATCATCGAAGAAGGGTGGCTGACCTGTCCCTGTTTTACAGTTTCTATCAGGCAAGATGTTCGAGTTAGCTCTCCTGAAGGCCGTTCGAACGAGGAACACTAGAGAGGCTCTGCGAGCTCATCCTTACCGGGGCGAGGTCCCCACTCCTCGAACTAGTCTCTTCCAGCATTCCTACTTTTGGAGAACTTGGACGGTGTGGGGCTGCCGAGGCTGACCATAAAAAAAATAAACAGAATAATTGCCTGTCCCGGCTTACTATTTTTTTATCATTTCGCATACTAATTTGCATCGATGGCAATTATTGCAAGTAAATCGAGAACGGTCATAGATACGAAAATAGTGCATAAGACTCGAAAACTAAACAAAATAACAGAGCTCAAAATTCTATTTTCACATATTCCTCACTTATCAAATTTGTCAAACTTGTCTTCTGGGTTCCCTAATAATTTTTAAGTTTCGGACTAACTTCGGACTATGGTTCTCAACCGTAAAGTTCCAAAACCTTTGAAGGACCCTTTGTATTTTCTGAATCGAACAGTACTGATATGGTTCAGGTCTTACTTTTGAATTTGAAAAATTGCGGAATCGCGAATCGTTTTCTGAAAGCTAGTTTTCTAAGCGATTTCTCTACAAAGTCTGTGTCACACTCATTGAGCCTGGCTACTTTTTTCATAATGAATATTGAATATTCTTTAATTCTCTGGGCGTTTGTGGTGTATTTTTGAGATACCCTGTAAAAAAGAACTGTAAATATGCACATAAAACAACTAAATGCATTTCTAGTAAACTTGCCTAATCAGAATTTCATGCATTTTTTACTTAACAGGCACACAACAACAATAACAGTAACATATTTAAAAAATCAATATTAAAGCTCTATTCGATATTTCAAATACAAATGATCATGTTTTTTGCTTTATTGCCTTTTGACGAGGAAAAAAATTAGCTCATCATTTTCTTGACAGCTGAATCTGTTCATTTTAATGTGAAAAGCAGTACATAAATGTTTCTAGCATAATCATATACATGTCAGACATCATACTAACCAGCATCCCATCTGTGCGCATGCACATGTCTATCTAATATTTTCTGTTAGGCATGGATATTCCACGATCTGTTCTTCAATACTGCCACATTGTCGAACAAAAGGATATACATCAAGCAAAACCACCAATAAAATATTTGCATACATAAAGGGAGTCATTTTATGTTCCCGGGCATGCATAAAAATAAAGGATTGACATCACAATAAAAATAAACTTTTACGTAATTGCCTTCATACCTATAAAGTATAACAGGATTTCCTAAGGGAGAGTTATTTAACATAAAAGTATGCATTTGAAGCGGAATTTTGGAAAATATTCATTAATTCTTGAACTAAGGGCAAATACCTTTTTGCAAACTACTATTGGCAGGCTACTTTTAAGAATGGTTGCCATTGTTATTTTAGTACAAGTAGTAATACTGCGTTTTAAATCAGAATTTAAATTTTCTCCACCATTAAAAGTTCGAGAATTTAGGAAAAATTGAGTATTGAGTATTCAAAAGTAGCCTCTTTATTTCACAAAAGCCCCAGACGCTGCAGGCATAGAACTTGAACAAATGGAGAAATTATGTAGTCGTTTTAGTTATTTTTTTAATAATAACTTTTACACATTTATACACGAAAATTTTTTTACTTATAACCAACGGCGGGCGGGAAGATCTGCGGACTTACAGAAATCAGCATCTTGTATTTTTTAAATACGTTTTATTTAACTAATAAGTCAGAGAATAATTCTTGAAAATCCCTATACATTATATCTCCAACGGCAAAGAATCTTGCACTTGCACACTTGTGCAGGCTGCAAATTTTGGAGATCGTTCACGCACGCAAGGGTTTGCCTAGGAGAGTGACGTCACTGTCCAAGAGGCCAACAACCAATCGTAAGACGAACAAATAATGTTGCCGATCTTTTACCTGATCTAAGGTCATACGTACGGCCGTCTTTAACTTAACTTGACAACCAACAACACAATTAACAAACAAAGCTTATTGTCACAGAACCCTTCTTCATGTGACACATCCAAAAGATGGAAGATTAATCAAAAAACAGTAGTTTGTTCCTTGACACTTGCGTCAGTGCCGCAATTTGGGAGTTGTCGTGGCAACAATGCATTGTTGACGCCTGGCGCGATTGTTTGGCTAAATTTGAATTTCTGTTTTTAAACTTTAAAATGGGATTCATCAACATAGTCACAATGTCTTAACAGACACGTTGTGAACTCGTAAAATGCATTAAGGCGGAGCTCGAGTATTGCCGACACGAATATTATCAATAGTTTTAAGAACTGTAGCTCGCCATTGTTCGCGATTTACTGTCAGTTCAGTGGCGCTCTTGATACTCATATCCAGCAACCGTTTCGTCGTATCCACCCAGCATGTAGGAGAACGGCCACGGCGCGGCCCATTTGGCGCATGACCCTGAACTACAAGTTTCTCCGTATTATCTCTTCTGTGTATATGTCCGAAGAATGTAAGCATTCTCGTCGACACAATGGAGGATAGTCTCTTTGGAGCTCGTCCAGTATGGAATCATTAGTTCGATATGCGAGGTATAAGGAACTGTCAGCATTCTGGAATTACTAGTAAGCAAAATGATGCAGAGAGTTACGAAATGCATCATTACACCTATTTTTGCATACACTGATTCCTATTTTTTCAAAACCCATTCTATTTGAATCTTAGCAGTACATTTTTAATCTTACGTCTGTACATGGAAGTAATATACCAACAATGAGGGTGTTCTATATTTATTTGTCAATTTACTATGTACGAGTATATCACCAGTAAGCTATATCATATTATGATATAATAAAGATATGGTAAAGATAAAAATGGGGAAAAAGAAATAATTGAGCAATATAAATGTCAAGATGGTCTTCAAAATAATAATATTCATTATCTAACAAAAAGTCCCATCCACTTTTAGTCGACAAACAAATCCAGAAAAACATGAGTTAGAGTAAGAATAGTCCGAGAGTTAAGCCAAATAAAATGTTTCAATGCGGCACTCTTCAATCCAATGTTGTAATAGTTATCATAAATCATAAAACATTTTGTGAAAATTTGATTGGATTAGTGAGGTGCAAATTTGTAGTGTTTGATAATTGAACAAAATTAAAGAGCAAGCATACCCAAAATTTTGCAGCAGTAGTATTTCATACATGTATTGCGTAGGTATCTCATTAATGACAAAATCAATACTAAGCACTTTTATAAAATATAAGCACAGTCTCTGGCTTCATAGGAAGTGTACAAATACAATAAACACAACATTAAATAAGTAGTTGAACGAAATACTCCCTGAAAAACGACTATATCCTCATTTATAAGGAACTAATAAATACAGACGAATGTCTTGTATCAGCGAACTTATCCGTCACCATCAACCCTGATATGAATTATTAATTAATACATTTCTAATGTCACAAACAAACACATCGTATCATTAAGTTAAATACTAGTTATCCTACCAGAAAGGGGCATATAGATACACGGTTACATAAAATATTTAAGGAAGCGTTTATAGCACTTTAACGGCATATTAGTAGATATTTGTGGATATCATTACCGAGAAATTAGATTCATTGTCATGTAAAACACGAAGAATTCATGGAAAGAACTACCTACTGCAATTACAAAGAATTGATATGTTCTCGTACATGCATATTAAGGAAATCCAGTTTGTAATCTGGAAAGATCAATAGCACCAGAAAGGAAATTTAAAAAAAATCAGTCAAGGGTAGTTACTCAATACTTCCTAGATATTCTTATACGAGTACTAGCATATTTTTTTCAGAGACCTCTTCCCCTACGCTTGCCACTTCACATGTATAGGTTTTTATGGAGCACCGATTTTAAGTCATACTATCTTACTTTTTGTGTCATATGCACAATAATTTGACAAATAAATATAATCACTCACTAAGGGTTCACTCTGTGCATGTCAATGAGGCCCTTTCTCTTTACTGGATTGTCATACCAGTGCTTTTTTGAAGCACCGCTTTTACCTGAGACTAAAATGCTGCCAAAGGAGTTGCACTTGCCACCGCTGAAAATCTTAAATTGCGTCTTTGTCACCATAACATGAATTTATCACAGAGCTTTTGTCATAAGCTTACACGTCAAATTGAATAGAGCAGCATATTAGTACAATGATACGTAGAAGGGGCCTCATGATACCAAAGACAATGCCTGTAACGCCTCCTAAGCTGAAAATCTGTTTTTTGCACATGTTTAGCTACATTAGAAGAATACACCACGATCAAATTTACTTAGGGTAAAATATAGTTGTTACCCACTTTACCTAGGGAAATGGAGAGTCCTTTATAAATAGAGAAAATGTTGCTGTCCCCTCCACCTACCACCCACACGAATTTCACCAAGTACCGAAAAAATAATCAGGAATATTCAGGAATGCCTAAAACATCTAAAAACGAGGCTTGGAGCGGCGATTATGAGAATTCTTTTGTTTTGACTAACTTTAGAGACACTTGTGCTAGTGTAGTAACAACGGAACCCAATGACCACACATATACCACTGAAACTGATGGAGATAGTATTCTAATAAGTGTCTTCATGGTTTCAGTAAAACTTTTTTTGAACAACGCATACGAGAATCAGTTTTTACCATTTTCGCCAAAATTAACGAGGCTAGCTGCTTTCAACGATAAATCACAAAAAGGACAATTTTTATCAATACTATTGTAGCCGCATAAAATATTGTATTCTTTTTCTAGCTAAACCAAAATATGTCACCTAACTTCAAATAAGTTGTTAGATTATGCCGATTATCCTTCATAAATTACAAACTATGTCTGTTTGCGACTATTTTGATTCGACTATTTATGTGGGTTAACGGAGGCGAGTAGTATGTTTTAAAGATGTAGTTTTAGTTCCACATTCTAAGTAAATCCGCAATAATTGTCCTCCAAATACAGTAAAATCGCAAGAAATAATTCACATGGATGGCGGCTTAACTCTAAGGTTGTTGCAACAGATGACGCTGCGGTTATAAGCGAATTTTATTAATTTAGTCAATGCGTTAATAGAAGAGATATTTTGATGAGACACAATACATTTGATATTACGAAAACTTAATTTCATATTTTATCAATAATATAACAAATTTAATCTTGGACAATAGTTCTACATTAAGGATATAACATGAAGTTAGTTTAAAAAGAAAAAGTAATAAATGCAGCAAACAAATTCTTCATTATGTGGAAAAACAGGTGGGGAGACAGCTAACGGAATGGAGATCTTACTCCCTTGATCTCATCATTGTTTTTTTTTTCATTTTCTTTTCCTCAGTGTAACTTTTAGTTATTTCGAAAACATTCAAAAACTGAAAAACTACCCGAATTTCTGTCAATTATACATAGATTTTAGTTTTTCTTGTATCAAGCACGCGGTGACATACATTTTCGTATTTTGGTGAGAATAACCGAAGAATAACGCAAAAAACCGATTAGCATCCAAAAGCAAGAAAGACATTGTTATTACAGTACTAAAGATGGTTGTGTTTGAAGACCCCTGTCTCGTATCCCGAGAATAAAGATGTACAAGACTGCATGCATGATTACACAGCGAAGTTGAGCATCTCGGTATAGTTGGGGGAATTTAAAGAGGTACGAATGCATGACCAGTAGTCAGCTCAGGAAATTTGCGGTCGAGCCGCGTTATTATCTTCTTCTGTTCCCCTGACAGCTGAAATATTGGCCAGACAGCCTAAAAACGCCTCGTGATGTATGTTGAACTAATTAGACCGCAGCATTATAGGTGTAAGACTTTTTTCGTCTGCAGAGAACATAAGAAAAATGCATGCAGACAGCCGTACTGCTACCCATCTTTGTTGTTATTATTAGCATCACATCAATTTTTTACTGGTCAGTTGCTTATAGCATTTTTTATTGGAATTTTTCTTCTCAAGTACGGTAATCGAGTTTATGAATGGATGTGCGACTTCTAATGGTATACATTTTTATGGGGATTGATGCTTTTATTCTCACACTACAGATGAGGGGGTACTGTGCTTTACCGATTTTGATGGAATTTGAAGGCGCCGTCATAGAGGGTAACATCATATTTTTGAAAATTGGTGCAGACAACCGCTTTCATTAGTTGCCTAACCACTAACAATTTTTCTTTGGTAGGTCTTGAAATCGAGGTATTCGTCAATATGATGGTGAACTCAATTTTTCTGTTTTCATGAAGCAGTTGCTTAGCAGTCCAAAACGATATGCAGAGCAGTCTCTTAAGACTTATACCTCAAGATAAGTTTTAGATGTTATGTTAAAGGGAACCTGAATATTTGCCTACAAATTACATATATTTAAATACATGACCAGAGAGTACAAAATCGCATAAAGCATTAAAAAATTCCATCACTGAAAAAGCATATGAATTTCTAAGTTACAAATTTTTATAATTATCACGCTTTGCTGGCCCATCATTAATTAAAGCCACATATGATTAATGAAAAACACTTTACTGATGATAAAAAGTCGTAAATTATAAGCCACCATACTCGTATACTCGGAATGGTATCGGACTCTATGGTTGCCCAAGCACAGAGCTGGGCACGAGTACTAAAAAAAATACTCGTACAATGTACGAATACAAGTAGTATTAGTGGAAGTACGAATAAAAAGTACGAGTATTTTCACAAACTTAAAAATCTGTAGGGACAACGTATAAAAACTAAGAATTCTGGTGAAAATAACTTATTTATTTACCTAAGTACTAAATAAAACACATTTTATGAAAAGTGAAAACATTAGGATGAATATTTGAGATACCAGACCACATTAGTGTATGTATTTTCCAGAAATAAAAAGAAGACATTTTTAGAACGAACTAAGCAGAATAAGGTATCGAACACAATTCTTTAAAACTACAAGTTTCTCAAAATTGCTATCAGATAAAGCATGCCTCTTTGGACTATTAATAATTGCAGCAAAAGAAAATAATCAATCTGCAGCTGCAGAAGAGGTCAGTGGCTTATCATATTTTGATAAACATTTTTTTTATTGTTGGATAATCGTCGAGCATGTTTAAATTAATTCTCGAATCACTAATATACCTCAGATATTCTAATTCTGCTTTTTCATTAAATGTGCCGTCTCTGAAAAACTGGATTGCAATTCACTCTGAGAGAAACTTGTTCCGGGAACGGCATCGGCACGGCATTGCGGACAGCACTCGTAAATATTACTTCTATTCCACGAGTAGTATTTTACGAATACAATAAAATTTGCTTGTAAGTATGAGTAATAAGTATCGAAAATAGAAAATGCTTATGAGTAAAAATGACGAGTAGCTTTTTTACCCGTAACCAAAATGCGAGTAGAAGTATTCGAGTACTTGGTCAGCGCTGCCCAAGCCCATACGAAAAGATCCTACAACGCCCTTTTCCCAGAAAAATACAAATGGAAGAGGAGTGACAGCTTCACATCACCCCCCGATCTTGCCATTCACGCGCAGCTCAAAGTCAGAACTGGGGACAGGAGCTGGAGTAGTTACTAACCCAAGAGCTGAAATTTCAGTAAACCTTAGGAGGTATACCATAATCTTCCAAGCAGAACTAATAGCGATAGAGTTGGGAGCCAGAGAGCTGAATAAAATACAAACTGACAAACAAAACTATCAAAACTTTTCAGATAGCCGGGCTGCCCTGAAAGCAGCAAACAAATTGACTCAAGACTCGTATGAAACTGCATACGTCTCCTCAATGAACCTGGTGTAAGGTACAAAGTAACTTTGGTTTGGGTTTCGGGTCATAGTGGAGCAGAAGGCAATGTGTTAGCCGACACACTTGCAAGAGGAGTAACCAAATCTGCCTTCATAGGACCAGAACCATTTGCGGGCATTGCGAAAAGCACTGTAAAGAAAGTTGTCTCAGATTGGTCAGAGAGGTAAGCACTCCTGCACTAGCGAGATACAGCAGGGCTACTATATCTAAGCCGTTCATATCATACCCCTTCAGACAGGCCCTCGAGGATCATAGAATGGAGCAATGATTTGCGCATGCGCATTAACATAAAACAATCATAAAATTTTTAGTTCTATGGTAATACATGACATAGGACAGTGTTTGCGCGCAGGACAGGAGTAGCGATCGCGAGTTTTGAAACTAAAAATAACTAGACCCTTGGTTGCGGAAAAACAGTGGGTTGGTGTGAAGAATCATTAGTAAAGAATAAGTAAACTAAAAAAAATATTTTTACACAAAAAGTGACAACACCGATTCAAGACGATAAATAAGCTCAAATTATTGATTAGATAAAGAAGTAAACTATAAAGAATAAACAAAATCACATAGGTATAAGCAAAATAAACAGATATTTCATTTTATAACTGAGCAGACCGCGCAGGCAGAGCCTAAATACTAGAGTACTGCGGCTGCTGTGAAATGGTTATGTTAGGGGAAGTTTGTTAACGCGAGATTTGAACGGGCCAATACCCGCAACGATAGGGGATAGCTCAGAGGAGCAAATTCCGTTGGAATATCGGTAGAAGAATGAGAGGTCACCAACAACACGCCGGTGAGAAAGTGACTGAAGGTGGCGCGTTAAGACCGGATCGCCAATTAGTCGAATTGCCCTTCTCTGGACGGCATCTAGTATAGACAGGGTAGTAGGGGCAGCAGCTCCCCAGACATGAGAGCAATACTGCAGGCAAGGTCTTATCTGGGCTTTATATAGCGTGAGGAGGTTACATGGTGAGAAATACTTTCTGGCTCTATAAATAGGTACCCAAGGTTTTTACCAGTAGCTGTTGCAATTGACGCGACGTGTTCGTGCCAGATCAGATTTTCTGCAATGTTGACTCCTAACAGCTTGAATGAGTGACTCCTTGGCAGAGCCTGGTTGTTCATTAGAACCTGGTGTTAGCTTGGGCACTTCTTGTTTGATAGCGTACAATACTGGGTCTTGGAGGCATTCAATTTAACCATATTCTTAAGCCCCCAAGCGGTAACAGTATCGAGATCCTTTGAAAGTGAAGCTGCCATTGCCAGTCTCTGCTTTCCAGCTCGACGACAGAGATCGGTCTATTGCTATTGTACATAAAAAACTGAACAAAAACAATGCGATGCATAAACACACGTAAACAACAGTCATTCTTTAAATAAAAAAATACAAAATGAATTTATTACATAAAAAAGCAACACAGCTATCAATAAATAATGTAGAATGACAGAAACGAAAAGGTGAATTAATATTCTGTGCTTCTAAAAATGCCCGGAAGTAAAATCCTGTGAAACATAGAACGAGCATCGATCTAAAAAAGTGAAAACAATGGTCATTCCGTAGATCCTTAGTATTGAATGTGAATATTAGGTAGCACTTCCGGCTGCCCGTAGAATAAAAATAGTACAAATTTCAAATAGTAGATTTTCCACTAAATCCGAAAAGTTGTAATATTATTTGATTCTCGTAATAGATCTATTAGTGTAAGTGTAATAGCAGCGGCAACCCTGTCTGGAACAAACAATGGAGTGTCGTTTCTGCTATGTAGAGGGTGAAATAGTTGGAGCACATACTGGAAAGAGCTAGGTTTCAGACTTTAGGATTCACCCATCTGAAACCTACTGACTGTAAGGAAGTATGGTGGACTCTAAGTAGGTGTGAGCCATAACAGACACAATAAGGTCGCACTAGTTTACCCATATGAAGTTATTTAATTAATTCAATTATTGCTTCAACGTCCTTTTTGAATCTGTTGTCCAGTTTTACCACTGATGGCTATTCCTCACATTTTAATAAATTACATTTTAATTTCAATTTACTTCACCCCAAAACTAGACAAACATTCTACCGCATACTGTCTTATAATCTTTCGAAGTATTTGTCGTTTTATCTCATCACAAGACATTTATCATTTGTCTCTAAAATCGCATGTGTATACGTGACCCGAAAGATTTATCGCAAACCTGTACATACAATTTATGAAAACGCAACTTGAAATGGAATTGTAATAAATTAATAATTCAAACAAACTCATTAGCGAAGCATATGCGGGAGTAATGTGTATCCGAGACCTGACTCATTAATAATTCCCAAGTTTAAATGAATCCGAAGTTAGATATAAGTTGTATACGTATGTGAGAGAAATTCAGCAATAACACGAACGCATATATCAAGGCGGCGATGGGATTCGTGTCATTCATTAATGCGGCCGGTTTGAGACTCCCCGCCACCTGAGCACACATGCGTCATACGTGAGGGGGGTTGGGGTTGGGGGAATTTATGACGAGGCGAGCGGCACTATTTGTATAGCAAGATCGGCTGACGATATATGGTTCTGCTGAGCAGGGAGAGGGGGCAGTACATATCAAATTTTTGTTTCCCACATCCCTTCCGAAAAAAAGGGAAATGATCAAGGACCCTTCAAGTGCCTTAGAACGAAATTTGAATGGATTCAGATACATCAATAGGGACATCAGGCAATTACTTCCCCACCAATGCACCCATTTTCGAAAACCATTTGCCTCTTTTAGTATTTTCTTTCAGCGGAGGTTGGCAGTCATTTACTTGCCCGCCAATGCATCCATTTTCGAAAATCTTTTGCCTCTTGAAAATGATCAGGAACCTCTAAAACGCTTAAAAACGAAGTTTGAGCTGTTTTTATATTTTTAGTTTTTTTATTATTTCTGCGCCGCCACTGGCACGATTTATCAAAACCATACGCGTTTTCCATCTGCGCCATGGTAGTAATGCTGTTTTAAAATTTCATTAAAATCAATTTAACAGTTTCCTCGTTACAACGATCTAACGCAATACTCTCGTATGTTTACATCAGAAAAAATTTGTCCCTTACTTTCTGTAATAGGCAAGGCAATGTTCGGATGGACCTAAAAAAGTTATTTATGCCGCTAGGTCTTCCTTCACAGGTCAGTGGGCAGTCTATTATGAAAGCAACAAATTTTTCAATTTTACAACCCCCCACCCTTCAACCACCCCAATTTCACCCCCACCGAAAAAAAAGTAGAAAATGATGACCGACAGACCGACAGACCGACAGACCGACAGACCGACAGACCGACAGACCGACAGACCGACAGACCGACAGACCGACAGACCGACAGACCGACAGACCGACAGACCGACAGACCGACAGACCGACAGACCGACAGACCGACAGACCGACAGACCGACAGACCGACAGACCGACAGACCGACAGACCGACAGACCGACAGACCGACAGACCGACAGACCGACAGACCGACAGACCGACAGACCGACAGACCGACAGACCGACAGACCGACAGACCGACAGACCGACAGACCGACAGACCGACAGACCGACAGACCGACAGACCGACAGACCGACAGACCGACAGACCGACAGACCGACAGACCGACAGACCGACAGACCGACAGACCGACAGACCGTCAGACCGACAGACCGACAGACCGACAGACCGACAGACCGACAGACGGACAGACCGACGGAAATGAGTGACGTGGATTTTCGTTATGTACACATCATAAAACGCCCAAAAAGCATATTATCTCAAAATCGAAAATTTTCACGATCACAATACTCCCCTCACCTATCCGTGTGGGAAGTAAAAAAGTAGAAAATAATCAGAGATCCCTAGAGTACCCACAGATAGAGTTTGAATGGTTTTTATATTATACCGTTTCTTCTTCAATTTCATTTCACCGCCATTAACACAATTTTCTAAAACCATAGACTTAATCGATCTCTACCACGGACCACAGTGCATTATCCACAACCACATAATTTCAAAAATTATTTTTTGTATGAGGGCAGCATTTAGATAAAGCTGAAAAGTATATTATGTCGTTCTTTTACAGCTCCACGAAGAACCCATTACGAGCACAACAAATTTTTTAGTTTCACAACCCCCTACCCTCAATCTAGTCCAATTTTACCCCCTCTCAAAAATGTGGAAAATGATCAGGAACGCCTAAAACGAAGTTTGGGCTTTTTTATATTTTTAGGCTTTTTATTATTGCTGCGTCGCCCCTGACAAGATTTCTGAAAACCATACGCGTTTTCCATCCTCGCCACGGTAATAATACTGTGCCAAACTTGATTAAAGCCAATTCACTAACATGTAGGTTACACAATACAGAACGATGTATACAAATCCTTTGGTTTGTGTAATAGGCAAGACAATGTTCCGATTGACCTAAAAAGTGTATTCTACCGCTAGGTCTTCATTCGCATATAAGTGGAGAGCCCATTATGGATACAAACGTTTTTTTCAGATTTTTGACCTCCCAACCCCTAACCACCCCAAATTCACCTCCGCCAGAGAAAAAAGTGGAAAATGATTTGAAAATGTTGTTTTTTGCTAATTCTACCGCCGCCCACGTACCGATCTTCAAAATAATAGCAGAATTACTACAGACAGACCGTATCTTTGTTATGTAGATATCATAAAACGCCCAAAAGCCGTTGTTGCAAGCTCCTTGAAATTGGCATTTGTTTGCTTGAAGATTCTTTCGTTATGCCCCAATAGTTCTAAACATCCCGTGTGGATGTGTTGATGAAAATCGAAAATGAAAGGCCCTAACACTATTATTCTTACCCTAATATATAAGGATACCACCACCTTATTATGATCATAGTCACAATGTCTTGGCAGACACGTTGTGAACTCGTAAAATGCATTAAGTTGGAGCTAGACTATTGCCGACACGAATATTATCAATAGTTTTGAGAGCTGTAGCTCGCCATCGTTCGCGATTTACTGTCAGTTCAGTGGCGCCCTTGATACTCATATCCAGCAACTGTTTCGTCGTATCCACCCAGCATGTAGGGTAACGGCCATGGCGCCGTTCACTCGGGGTATGACCCTGAATTACAAGTTTCTCCATATTATCGCTTCTGTGTCTCTGTGAATATGTCCGAAGAATGTAAGCATCCTCGTGGACACAATGGAGTATAGTCTCTTTGGATTACCTCAAGGAGGTATAAAATTTATCTCAGATGCGTTTTCGCACAACAGAAGGTATTGCAAGATTGATATTAAAAAACAGATTAGACTCTTGGAAGGCATTTGGACGAGATAGCATGAAGTACAACCTGACAAGTGTAACAAGAGCCGTGAAAAATATGAAATAGACAAGGATAGCAAGAGACGAGAGGATATGAAATAACGTGTACGTGTGAGACAGCTGCGAAATTCCCAAGTCTCTTGCTATACTTGTCAGGCTGTATATCGGGCCTTCTTTCGCAAATAAACTTCTGCTGACACTCTATGTTTGAGGTAACAAAAATCACATAAAGAATTCTCATTTTGTATAGATACATAATATACATTTACTCCACCTCGTACTATTTCCAAAAAAGAGTGTATACTGCTGAGTCTAAAGATAGACATGCTTAGTCATAGTCTTTTTGGCCAATTCTGTGTATTCACCACCATTCAACTAATCCTATTTGCATAAACAGCCTTGTACCCAAGATAATCCCAAACATGTGTGCATACCATTCGGTATGTAGGTAGCAAGTACCTTCGAGGTGCAAATAGTGATGATTCCGAGAAGCCAAGGGCTTATTACAACGCACACGATACCTGGAGGCAGTCTGTACACTCATTATTCGACCAGGTCCTGTATGCCGGCAGTGCATGCATTGCACACCATAGGGTAATTTAGTCGCCTTAATGCATATTTCCAGGGGAATGATTAAGTCGATGTAAATTGAAAATGCCAGGCATTGGGAAAACGACTTGGCACCTTTAACTGAATAGCGAGAATGTTAATTGATAGGAAAAAATGCTGTCAAGTTGTTCGACTAGGTACTTCCTATGTTCAAATTAACCACAGCTCGCGGACAGTAAAACATTGAGTGTGAAATTCTACACTCAGTGAGTGATACATATAGATTCGGTGCTTTGAGTATAAAATTCGCATCTAATTCTGGGTGTAAAATAGGGTATTTTTAAAATACTTAAAACTGGTAAAAGTTATTCCAGAGCGTGTAAACTAATTTGCCCTTTTAACACACCTACAAGTAAAAGAAGACCGATGTCATGTAAAAATACCACTCAAATGAGTGTAAAACTAAGCAAATTGGATGCAAAGTAACCTTCATCATCATCATAGTCACAATGTCTTAGCAAACATGTTGTGAAGTCGTAAAATGCATTTACTCATTTTACAAGTTTCTCTTGGGATATCTTTAAGATCTTTAATGCAGTAGTTTCCCATTTGCTTTCTGCATCCTCATGCCGTTGACCAGATGGTATCTACTGGTTTGTCCGCCTTTAGGAGCAATTTCTCACCCCAAGGACAAGAAGGTGTCCTGACTCTTCTAAACTCGTCCACCCAAAGCTGTTGGTTGAGAAGAGGTTACTGCTTATACCGACAGTAGTTCGGTTCCCTTCAGTCGCATTTTACGACACGCAGGATATACGATGGGAGATATTCTAACCCGCCCCCACACGGGAGAAGTAACCTTAGTTGACTGTAAAAGTACACTGTCGAAAATTATTAATTATATAGTATGGTCACAGCATAGAAAACAACCAGCACAATAACTCAAGATGGCGGAAATTACACGCGCATCCCCACTTTTGGAGTGATTTTTTGTAGGGAATATCGAGTATTTTTGTCATCGATACTTTTTGAGGCATTCCAAGCTGGTATTGATACTTTTGCATTGGTATCGAAAATAATTATATAATTATTGAGGGGTGTAATCAGTTGCACAAAATGCTCTGTACGAACCAAACGCGCTTATTTGGCTAGAAAATATCGAGTTGGTACCGGTATCGATATTTTCATTTTCGCATCTCTACCCAAACTTGACAGCCGTAAAATCATTCAAAAACCCTCCCAAGGTCAAATTTTGTGGGAACCATTTTTATATAGGAAATCCTCAGAGATATTATGCTGGTTGTTTTCTATGCTGTGGTATGGTAGTAAAAATGAGTTGCTAGTGTAGGAATATATGGTAAAGACGTCGTATAAGAACAGAACTATATCTAGTTTTTGAGACAAGGAACGTAAAAATAGCAAATAAAATAGATTTTTCATATTTTGTGTTGGAATTTCAAATACTTGGTTTTGCCGAGCTTTCACAACGGTTTTCTCCTATATATTTCTGTCTTAGTAGCGAGATGTACTTTGTTTTGTTCTTATAGACATATCTAGTTTTACGATGTCTTCGTATGTAGCGTTTTCATTAATTTTGCAGTATTTGTCATCATCATAGTCACAATGTTTTAGCAGACATGTTGTGAACTCGTAAAATGCATTTACCCAATTTGCGAGTTTCTCTTGGGATATCTTTAAGATCTATAATGCAGTAGTTTCCCATTTGCTTTCTGCATCCTCATGCCGTTGACCAGATGGTATGTACTGGTTCATCCGCCTTTAGGGGCCATTTCTCACCCCAAGGACAAGAAGGTGTCCTGACTCTTCTCAACTCGTCCACCCAAAGCTGTTGGTTGAGAAGAAGTTACTGCTTATACCGACAGTAGTTCGATTCCCTTCAGTCGCCTTTTACGACACGCAGGATATACGATGGGAGATATTCTAACCCGCCCCCACACGGGAAAAGTAACCTTAGTTGACTGTAAAAGCACACTGTCGAAAATTATTAATTATATAGTATGGTCACAGCATAGAAAACAACCAGCACAATAACTCAAGATGGCGGAAATTACACGCGCATCCCCACTTTTGGAGGGACTTTTTGTAGGGATGGTAACGGTACTTCGATACTTCTGCACTAATATCGAGTATTTTTGTCATCGATACTTTTTGAGGCATTCCAAGCTGGTATTGATACTTTTGTGTCGGTATCGAGAATAATTATATAATTATTGAGGGGCGTAATTAGTTGCACAAAATGCTCTGTACGAACCAAACGCGCCTATTTGTCTAGAAAATATCGAGTTGGTACCGGTATCGATATTTTCATTTTCACATCTCTACCCAAACTTGATAGCCGTAAAATCATTCAAAAACCCTCCCAAGGTCAAATTTTGTGGGAACCATTTTTATATAGGAAATCCTCGGAGATATTATGCTGGTTATTTTCTATGCTGTGGTATGGTAGAAAAAATTAGTTGCTATAGTGTAGGAATATATCGTAAAGACATCAAGACAAGAAATGTAAAAATAGCAAATAAAATAGATTTTTCATATTTTGTGTTGGAATTTCAAATACTTGGTTTTGCCGAGCTTTCACAACGGTTTTCTCCTATATATTTCTGTCTTAGTAGCGAGATGCAGTTTGTTTTGTTCTTATAGACTTAGCTAGTTTTACGACGTCTTCGTATGAAGCGTTTTCATTAATTTTGCAGTATTTGTCATCACCATAGTCACAATGTCTTAGCAGACATGTTGTGAACTCGTAAAATGCATTTACCCATTTCGCGAGTATCGCTTGGGATATCTTTAAGATCTATAATGCTGTAGTTTCCCATTTGCTTTCTGCATCCTCATGCCATTGACCAGATGGTATGTACTGGTTCATCCGCCTTTAGGGGCCATTTCTCACCCCAAGGACAAGAAGGTGTCCTGACTCGTCTCAACTCGTCCACACGAAGCTGTTGGTTGAGAAGAGGCTACTGCTTATACCGACAGTAGTGCGGTTCCTTTTAGTCGCCTTTTACGACACGCAGGATATACGATGGGAGATATTCTAACCCGCCCCCACACGGGGTGCAGTATTTGTACTTGTTTCGAAATTGTTATTCAAAAATCGACATTTTAATACACAACGGTTGCTGAGATGAGTACGTGGTGATTACGTGTGGAACAAGAATTGAAGAGTTGGATAAGAGCGCGCGTCATGTGGAAGGGAAGGGGTTTGGTTTAGAGCTTCTAGGAATATTCGGCGAAAGCTATAAGGTTTACGATATCATGACTAATATTCAATCTTAATTTTACCGGTCGGTCGAGTAAATATTACCGCTCCTAGAAATATTTGGCTGGAGTGCGATAAAATTTACCATTTTATATTAAGGTAATTGCTGAACAACTAATAGATATACTTTTCCTGATGTTTCAAGATTTATATATCTGTTAGCCGAATTCGGGCAATGCCCGAAAAAAATACGCAGAACTAGTTTTGAGCAAGGAATATCTCCCAAACCCGATATATTAGTTTTATTCGGCTATTGAGCATTACCATATAGGCAGAACTAGTTTTGCGCATCTTGAAATGCACAGAACTAGTTTTGCGCAACTTGAAATGGACAGAACTAGTTCTGTGGTACGGAATGACAACCAAAGTGAACATTCGTTATGCGTTGTGTATCAAAAACCATCAAAAACCTATCGTTTAGGTTAGGTTAGGTTGGGTTAGGTTAGGTTAGGTTCTTGCAACGTTCTTGCAATATAAGTACGAATCGTGAAAACGCAAAAAGAGGTTTGAAAGCACAAGGCTATTTGATGCTCACACAATCACACAATCAAATAAAAAATTTTAACCAGCCTCAGTTGGCGATTTATTATTTGTTGGTATTCACTAAAATATATTTAAGTTCTCCAACTTTATATTTATTTGAATCCATCGCTGGCGCTGATAAACGGAAGAAGCAGACTTTGTGCTGGTCATTCATAAAATATACAGAACTAGTCCTGTGCATTTCAAGTTGCGCAAAACTAGTTCTGTGTATTTCAAGATACGCAAAACTAGTTCTGCCTATTTGGTAATGCTCAATAGCCGTATAAAATTCATATTTCGGGTTTGGGAAATATTCCTTGCTCAAAACTAGTTCTGCGTATTTTTTTCGGGCATTGCCCGAATTCGGGCATTGAGCGTAACCATTGATTAAGGTATTAAGGGGGCGTAACATATCCATTTATCATACACAATGAGTAGCTGACGTTGATTTTCTTAAAGCTTTCAGAAAACATATCATTTCGAAACTCAGGCTTGTTGGAATTACCATAAAAATGACAATGGGTTTGAAATTTCAAACTAGAAGAGGTTTCGATAAATCATTAAGTACTTTCATTGTCTATATAATATACATATTGGAGATCTACTGCTCGTTTGTTCATAAATCTCTAGGAAAAAGTGACTGGCTTCTTATGTTTTTTGGAAGAGTGTACAGAATCTATTTTAACTAGGACAGCTTTCTGAGATAGTAGTATCACAAACCTTTTGTTCAGTCCAGTTTCAGCTTGCTTTACCTGTAACAAAAGATTAAAGTTAATCATCTACTTAAAAGAAAAGAACAACTTGGAAAAAGAGGATGGTTAAACTTTGTAATATGAACGAATCACGTATTGCTCAAACCCCGTATGTCACATGTTCTCGAAATAGAGCTTGATGTGAAAATGAATGAGCAAATTAATGACGTTGAAAACGTATTTGTTTGAACTTTCTATTATTTTTTAAAGGTTTGCAGGAACTGTCAAAATCAATAATTATCAAAACCAGTATAAGGAACTTATATTTTTAGTAGGTTTACTTCACGCCACTTGCATTCATTACCGAAAACTTTTTGTATAAATGCTATCTTCTAGAGTATTAACTAACTAACATCTTTTTTAAATAGTGTGGTGATTGATGAATAAAAGAAATAGAGAAGTTTTCTGTACCACCGGTGCATAGGCCTACTAGTAGGTCCTTCTGCACCTCTTCTTACTCTAGTTCCCAAGTTCAGCCCTCATCGCAAACGTGTGGATGGCCTTGGGATCTGACCATCTTATGTCTTCAGGTCCCAGGTCCTTTAAACCTGGTGTAGTCTGCCTGTGATACCCAAGGGCGTCACAGCGACATAGTATGTGCTCCGAGCACTATTCCTCCCACCTCATCACGAACAAGTGACGTCTAGAGATGTTGTGGCCAGATAGAAGACCTACAAGTAATATTAGCCGGGTTTGCAATGAAGGACAGAACACCCTATGTTATACTATTTTTAACAATATGATTGGCTTCGATCTTGATACCACCCTAGTTGTTAGAGTCTCAACCTTTGGCGTCAATACCCGTCTTCATGGGATGTTTAACCCTTAACTGGTATGGCGAAAAAAAATACACTTAACGTATGGTGGGGTCTGGTTAGACCTATAAAATTTTTGTGCAAAAAAATTTAAACAACAGATAAGAATGTAAACAAAGTTGTATTGTATTCTAATAGTGCCGCTATGAAAACAAAAAAATCCATTCCAGACATCCGCATGGAAGTGAATACAGGGTACATTCGAAAAGTAATTGAAGGACAAACCTTTCAATGATAAAGCTAAAAAGTGTGTTTTTGTATCAAAAATGAACAAACCTTGTTTAAATGTACTAAATCAGTTGAGAAACAAAACAAATCAAACCTTTTTCAAGAAAATAAAAATTCTGACAAATAAGTTTGGCAACATTGATTGTTAAACGTTACATCTGCTGCAAATGCTTGTTTTTATACAATGATTTCTACAAATATGTTTATGACATTTGTAGCACATGAGTCATTGTTTATTATCGTTACGTGGGCAAATATAACACCTGGTACGCTAGGGGCTCTTCCAATACGATTGTTTTGGTTTTCGTTCTCTTCAGGAATGTTACAAACCCAACAAATAAGAGTTCTCACTTCAATAGTGGGGGCATCAGAAATGTCATTTTCACTAACAAATGACTCAACAATCTGTAGTAACCCTTGTTGAGTCAGAGGTCTTTTATCACTGTTGGATTAGCCGTTTCTTCTCACAAATAAGGTACATAAAAAATTACGTTTAAGGTATGACGGGGTCAATTTTGACCCAAGGGACATGGATGACCTGACTTGGCAAAAGGTTGACAGCAACTCCAATACATAGGTATTTTAGTTGTCGTTTTAAGGGAATAGCTAGACGGTGGGGTTGCCACGTCGTTCTGCTTTTCTGAAATTTCATTAATTATTTCGGCTGGGGTCAGAATTGACCCCGCCATACCAGTTAAGGGTTAAAACTCCATTCAGTAAATAAAATAAATAAAATACTTCAAAAACATCCCTACAAGGGACGAGGGAGATGATTGTCAATCCTATTATACGGAATAAGTAAACAGCCTCACATGCTTCGGATTAGAGAGAGGTATACTCGGTACTTTCCTAATCCGTACCACCGTAAATTACGGTTGTCTTGGATGCACGTGTGGGTGTCGTAAATGACCTTATGCATGTACCATTGCTTACTTTGCTCGAAATAACAGGTAGATGTTCTTACAATGAGGCTCGTAAGATATTTGCATACAGGGTGTATCTATTTTATGCAAAATTTCGATAACTCGATTGCTCTGGCATTGAAAAATATCACTGACTAAAGCACCGTTTGAAAACATTTTGAACCAATGTAATTTACGTTTCTTTTAAGCAGAATGGCTCTGGTGGTAACAGTGTTGGTGCGCAACTGCACAGTTCTTGAAAAATAAATTTCCTTCATCTTGTGTAGCCGCTGTAAGTGGAATACAAGAATACAACGAAACTGACTGACCATATATCCTTTTTATCAATTATCAACAAAGCTTCAACATCCAGGCTATATAGCATTCACGAAACGTAGTAAACTTCGGTATGAATGTGAGTGATATCCATGAGCGTCACAAATGGGAATGGTATGTCCAAGCAGTAAATATTCGTTGGTATAGCCAAATTATTCATGATGGCCCACATGGCTAGGACAAGAATGCTGACGTCTTAAAACTATTAATAAGTGAAATGTTTTAAAATTTTTTTGTTTAATCGAAGAATCATTATATACTACTCGCAAGTGAAATCCGAACCCTGAGAAAAAAAGAGTTGCAGTTGATGAAATGCGTTATTCTCATTTGCCATAATTCGTTTATAGAAAAGTACAACAGATCAATAATAGGTGGGCCCTCCATTTTGATGAATGCACTCCAATAGCCTACGCGGCATGCTCTAGTAATCTGATTGTTGATAAACTCTAGAGGTACAGCCTTCCAAGCTGCCTTCACAGCATGTTCCACTTCGTCCAGGGTGATTGGAGGATTGGGTAAATCGCCTATGCATCGACCCATCCAATCCTATACTTCTTCAACTGGTTATAAATCGGGTGATCGTGGAGTCCAGGGGAGTACCCTGACATCAGCTTCCTGTAGTAACCTCATCGATACCCTTGCAATATCAGAACGTGCATTATCTTGCTGGAAGAAACCCTCTTCGAGGTCTCGGACATACGGAACGGTAGTTGGTTCTAACACCTCAGTCATTGTGCCACGAATCACAAGTAATGGTGACTTGTTGTTGAATGCAATGGCATCTCAAACCGTCAAACCAATAAGCGGTGTACATGGCGCTCAACGGCAAACTAGAGATCAAGTGGTTCACCCCGTTGTCGTCTTACGGGTTGGTGTCCGTCATGTGCCCCCAGACAAAACCTGGACTCGTCCGAGAAGGCCGGCTGATGCCACTCAGCATGCCATTGTCTGTGTTCTTGGCACCGACCTAACCGTTGGCGACAATGACTTGCAGTAAGTAGAAGCGCTAGATGCGGACGATATGATCCTAAGCCCATTTCACACAATCTGTGGTACACCGTTCGAATGGCCCTCCCTATAGCTGCATACCAAGCGTCAGCAACAGCTCGAGTGGATTGCTAGCAGTAGCAGCAAAAGTTGCTTCAGCAAAATATATTTGATAAGGTACTTTATTACTGGAATTTGTGATCTAAGTCCAAATAATCAAAAACATATTTTTTCGATCGTATACTTCCTCTCAAGCTGCAAAATTTAATCATCCTCTATCGTGCAACAAATATACAGTAGTTACACAAGTAACTATTTTTACGATTAGCTGGGAATCAGTAAAAAAGTGATGGTAATAGGTATCGGAGTAGGACGTCATTGGTGAAAACTGACATTCTGACGTTACACGCGCTTGGTTTTGTCCGAGAGCTGTCGACGTGTTCAAAAATCAATTTTTATTTTAATTCAACTCTTGAATTGTTGCAAGAAAAGAAAAAAGTTTTGTTACAAAATTATATGATCCATCCATTTATTACATAAAAATTAATTTTTTGTTCAAAATCCCAATTGTGGTCACTCAAAGAGCTAACTGTTTATTAGAATTTTTAATTCTTTAAATAAACTATTAATATTTGCTGATCCTTATTACTATAGCAAACTGTTGGTAATAAAATGATACACCCCTGACCAGACAAGCTGAGTCTCGCGTACGTACGTAGAACAACGTACACATTTCTGACCTTTCGTAAAGGCAGTGAAAGGTAATACAGAAAAATTATCATAATCGGTACTGAAATGGAATTTATTATTATTGGATTTATGATTCGCCTCATACGTCCGCCGTCGCCATAGCGCAGCGGGCTTGGGAAAATGTTCATGTGATCGGTGCTTTATTAATATTAATACGTCTCCGTCTCTGCGTCTTCGTGTGTGTATGTGAATACATGCCCGATGCCGAACCAATTAATACCATGAGATTTATGTTTGCCTTCGGCTTTGTCCTCGGCTGCTCGTACTGGGACATGAAAATAATCGTGGTCTCGTTGGTTATGAGGAAATTCATACACATAACTGTATGTGGCTTGTTAGCAGTTAAATATCATCAACATTAAGTCATTTATAGATCTACTATGAGAGCGGTCCACGTCAAAGTAGGTATATGATTTTATGAAAGCACTGATTAGACTAGAAGGAAGGTGTTTTTCTTTTTTTGTAGTGAAGGTGTTAGGGTTCAGTTATTCTAATGGTTGCCGCTCAGCCTTAAGGCTTATTGTGTCAAATGGTAGTCCCATCTTAAGTTCTTTGCGAACCTTGAAATGCATTGGACTATGCTCTCCTGCCTTCCCTCCTGGCCTACATTCAGATATGAGTCCCTGCTTTAACTCAAGCCAAGAAGGCATGAGGATAACATGCTTAGCTGTTTCCCTTGTTTCCTCTGCTTTTCCACATCGATCCCCAACTCTTGCAGGTATGCCCTGAACGTCCATAGAATGACCAGTTATAAATCCGGCCACCTTTTGTGTTTTCTTTCTGATTAATCTGAGAGCGTTTGCGGTAATAGAACACAAAAGAGTCCCCTCAGCATCCTCTTAGACTGAACACTCTCCACTGCTCTGTTCCAGCGCTTCTGGTGCTCATTTAACATCCAACATGTGACAGCTTTCCATACCGTGTTGTATGATATACCACATGCAATTCAATTGAAAACGCATTAAAGTTTTTGTGAAGTTGTTGGATCATACTTCTCAGTATCGTGTTAAGTAGATGTCAACTGTCACCTAAAGGCGTGTATTCTGTGAGACTACGAGTACAATATAAAACGTATGTTACAGTGGACTGAGCCCCGTGTTACAAGAGTCAAACGTTGTTGCCATATTGCTGTTAGACACGTGATAGGAATTGGTTCGGATCATGTGACGTATTTATGGCGGGTTGAAGATTATTTTAATTTGCACTGCAATTTTCTTTATAATATTTTACTACAATTAGTTTTGTTTTGACATCAGCTTTCTGATAGTTTGAAACTGGATAGGGGATTGCTTGACAGCGCATGTCTGGTCAGATACCTGGTTTCAAACGGTTTGGAGTATATACGTTGTCAGAAAACCCTGTTCGCATCTGAAAAAATAATTGACATTTGACAGGTTGTTTTGCGGTTGGCATTTTTTCCTCGAATATGTTCCGTTTTGTGCTGTTACTGTTACCTAAATCTAAATTATTGTTGGATTCGAAACAGAAAAAGAAACTGGTAGACGAAGAAATCAAAGATATGAGCGTTCATGATAATGACGCAGTATATCTACAATTTATAATATATTATATTCTTTAGCCTTATAAGATCTAAACTCGAATACGAATCTCTTATATGGAACCCAATTTACAAGCAATATATCGACGTTATTGATAAATTGCAAAAGAAATTTTTGAAGGTTTTGTGTTTCAAAATTGATGGCATATATCCTACAAGAGGTTCGGCCTATGGTGATTTGATTAGAAGATTTGATTTTCAGTCCTTAGAGCAGCGTCGAAACCGAATGTCAGTTCTGATTTTATATAAATTGTTGCATGGACAGATAGACTGTCCATTGTTTCTGACGCAAATTCAGTTTTCTGTCCCAAGATTGACATTACGTTACAGCGTTCCTTTCGTATGTCAAAGAGGTCATACAAATTTAATGTGTAAAGCGCCAATTACCCATATGTGCAAGGCCGCTAATAGTATAGCTTACGCGTGTGATATACAGGGTGAGTCAAGCTCAACGCCTCGGACTCTTGTGACCAAACGATACCACTTTTTGAAAAATCAACCTTGCGAGTGTATGTAGGTGGAGTTGGACTACATTTTAAAAATAATGAGTTTTATACACGGTGACTAGTAAAAGCGTGACATATCAAAGTTATGTTTTTTTAAATGGAACACCCTGTATATTATTGCACATTTAGATTCCCGGGTGAATTTTAGTGTGTTTTAGTTAGTTTCATAACATCAACTTTGAAACCCAGAAGAAAAATCTGTAATCTGCGCAACTCCCAGTCTCGCCAAAATCCTGTGTACCTACTGTTTTAATAGTCCAAAACCAGTCCTCAAAGTACCAATTGTTGTTACTCGAACGCACAACGAATAGTTCCAAAATGGAGCGTATCTTGCTTGTACATGATTTCGTCATTGCGCACACGCAAACGATTTCAAACCATTGGAAACCTGATGATAGAACACAACTATAACAAAAAATTAATTTCTATGAGACACGGTATAGTGGGTATAGGCCCATAACAAAGAGTAGGTAACTAACAAGAGGAGACGGTCAGACAGAGCGAATAAAATTAGACAGAGATACAGCTACACTCAAATTTAAAGGGCCTCGAATTCGCCCGAGTTGGCCCGAGCTAGTTCGGAGTCAAACGTATTAGGCGTTGCCACATTGAGATTTGTTTTCGTATTTCCTGCGATGTCATATATGGGAGATAGAAACACTTTATCGCAACATTGATAATTTAGAAATATATATGAATTCAAAAGTCTTACGGGTTCATAACAAAAAATCCTTTTCGATATATTTTAACTCTTTTCAGACCGTTTAAAAATCACAACTGTTTTGCAGTCGTTCATATACAGGGTGTAACTTTTAAGGATGTCCACACCTATAGTACCGTGTAGATCTCGCTGAGCTGATCATTTTTCAATAAGCAACATGGGTCCGGAAACGAACCATTTCGGAGATAGCGCTACCGAAAGTAGTCGTTTCTGACGCCTGAAGTTAGGCAATTAATTCGACGCCCGAAGGGAGGGAAGTTACAACCTGCGCAACAATCATTACTGGGCACCGAAAGAAGCGAACTCTCACGCCGACAACTACATCGTGTTCCTGGAGGATGTCCTTCCAGGTCTGCTTGAAAATGTTCCTCTTCACGTCCGAAGAGGAATGTGGTTTCAGCACGATGGAGCTACAGCCCACTACGGAGCGCAAGTCCGGGCTCATCTTGATGCAGCTTTTCCAAGGCGTTGGATCGGCCGAGGTGGTCCAGTAGCGTGGCTGGCGTGGTCTCCGGATCTCAATCCCCTGGATTTTTTCCTGTGGGGTCACCTGGAAGCACTTGTCTATCAAGGGGGTGCACCGCACATAGCGGAAGAGCTGATTGCACGCATCACTGCAGCAGCTGGAGACGTCAGGGAGCAGTCACAGGTAATCAACGGTGCCACTGCATCGGTCATCCATCGAGCCAGATTGTGCGTGCAAGAAGGCGGTGGCCACGTGGAGCCTCTCCTTCACTGATTTTTGACTGATGTCGGTGTTTTTTGTTGTTATTTTTTGCAATGTTTTTTTTGTTTTGTTTGGTTTACTTTTGACATTTTGGCCATGACGATTAAATGTTGACAAGCCGAATCTGTCTTAGCAGCTGATCCGTAACCCCCTCTCTCCTCTGCCAATTATGAGGCGTTGAATGAATTGCCTAACTTCAAGCGTCAGAAAGGATAACTTTCGGTAGCGTTATCTCCATAACGGTTCGTTTTTGGACCTATGTTGCTTATCGAAAAATGATCAGCTCAGCGAGATCTACATGGTGGTATAGGTGTGGACATTCTTAAAAGTTACACCCTGTAGAGTAATGAAACAGAATCTTCTTAAGTTAGTTATGTATTTTCAATCCTTTCAGGACAGATTCTGTTTTTTTTTTGCAATAATACTCCATATTAAAAGCTAGGGTACTACTGAACAACGTGAAATGGCAACACTGCTTTTTCCCACTAACTCAGGTATCGTGAGACATCTGTCAACTTTCGCACACCCACATTTAAAGGTCCAAGGTCAATGGAAGCAAATTCCAAACATAAATTCCGCCGGGTGTCTCGTCTTGTTAGTTACCTACTCTTTGCCCATACTGTTCTTTTGTTCTTACAGCAAAAAATCCGGACGGACTGCAGATCTCGCCTTAAATAATCAGAAACCTTATTCCGTACCAATAAATACGTCGGCGGCGTTGTAGGAGGGAGAGCAAGGAGGATCGGAGGACGGCGGCGGCAGATCTTAAACTTATCCGCGGCGCAATTATTCATTCAAGTTATAACATATTCCGCTTTTAATCCCTGCGTCCCTCTTTGTTTATCGAGCGAAGGAAATGAGTCGCTTTCTTTCTCAGAAAGGCAAAAGTTTTAATGACCGCGCCTCTCGCCACCGACCGTCTCTGCCGGTCCTTCCTTCTCTTCACTCGCGCCCCAAAACAGACTGAGAGTACGTGGCTACGTGAAGATTACCAATGCAGGAATAGAGACTGCTGTAGAAGCGCCGCGAGAGGATCAGTGTCGGTGCACGTTAGATTTGAAACGTTGCAGGTTGTAGCCGTCGGGAAACAAATTCGCCGGCAGCTCATTCCATGCGTCGAAATTCTCCAAAAGAAGAAATGCTGGTTCGGGGAGTAGAGACCTCGACCTAGTAGGGATGAGCTTGCAGAGCCTCTCTAGTATTCTTCGTTCGGACGGCCTTCGGTGTTAATATCTAGGAGAGCTCACTCGAAGAAAACAGGGACAGCTCAGCCACCCTTCTTCGATGTTCCAGGCTATGGAAGACCTTTGTGAGGTTTGGCGTATCGATTAGTCTAATTTATCTCATCTGGATAGTGTCCAGAAGCTTTAGAGGGCGTTCCAGAGCGCACTACCACACATAGGAGCAATACTCCAACGATGGTCGGATCTGTACCTTATAGAGCAGCAGAAGTTGCTCTGATGTATACAGCTTTCTACAGCGGAACAAAACTCCACGCTTTTGGGATGCCGTTTTAACAATACTGACGATGTGGTCATGCCAAGACATGTTATTGTTGATGTTGATCCCCAAAAGCTTGACGGAAGGTGACTCGACTGTTGAGTGACCCTGCATTTCCACAGTTAGTAAGCCAGCGTGAACTTCTTAGTCAGTTTTGTTGCCCGAGTTTTCTATACTTTAAACTGTACTTTATTCACTAATCCCCACTCGACACTTGCTTGGATATCTACGTTGATCCGTGAGGCATGTTGCTGGCACCTACGGCGACGTGTCGTCTCCCGGGATGATAGTGGCTTGCCTGGTTGCATGCACGACATTAATGTAATGTAATGTAATGTCTCCGAAGCTGTAGATTGGATTGAATGTTATTTCCAGCAGCTCGTTTATCTACAGCCGATACAGTATAGGGGACATATGTTAGATGCCTGAGGAAGACCGGCGTTTATTGAAGACACGTCTGATGAACAGCCTTCGACAACAACAAACAAAGATCGGTCGTTCAAAAGGCTATTCAGCCACTGGCGTAGTCCAGGTGGTAGTCCATAGGCAGCAAGCTTGACCAGAAGTCCCTCACGCCATACTCTGTCGAAGGCTTTTGATATGTCAAGTGCAAAAACACGGAATTCGCCACGATTTTCAGTTGCTCTGTTTCACAAGGAGTGACGTAAGCCAGGAGGTGACCCATAGATTTATGCTTACGGGACCCATGATTTATGATGTGCTTGTTGTCCAGGTATTTCAGGAGCTGTGTGTTCATAACAGTCTCCATAGCCTTAGACATGATGCTGAAAAGAGCCACAGGTTTATAGTAGGTGGGATCGGTTTTTTGCCTTTCTTTGGGATGGGTTCTAGGCAAGAGTGGGAAATACCCTCACTGATACGATAGCCTGAAGAGCTTCAATAGAATAGGTGCAAGCTCAGCAGCACAGCGTTTAATGGCAATGGCTGGAATTCGGCCAAGACCAGTAGCTTTCGTTGTGTTTAGTTTTTGGAGGATGCTTTTACTTTTACTTACTTCTTCGGAAGTCTACAGTATAATTGGTTGTGCAAAGCCTCCCTAAAAGAGAGAGAGAGAGATGAACCAATCTAACTTATTCTTTTTAACAAGCATTTGTGAGCTTCATCCATACGATGTATCAGAAGATAACAAGTGTAAGGGTAACAGTGAAATATTTATTTGAAAATTATTTACTTAAAAGCGACCTTCAAAGAAGCGACTGGTCCAGTGAGGGGCTAGATCCGATGGAAGTAACTGGAGAAAAGGAACTTTTTTAGAAGTCAGGGGGTTAGGGTTCAGTTGCCGTAATAGTTGTTGTTCAGCTTTAAGGATTATTATGCACCTCCGGTCAAAGGGATCAAACAGAGCCCCAGTTATAAATACAACCACTATTTGTAATTCCTTCATGCTCAATCTGACAGCGTCTGCGGTATCAGAATACGAGGGTCCCCTCAGCATCCTATTAGACTCAACATTCCCTACCACTCTGTCCCAGCGCTCCTTGTGCTCATTTCACACACATCTGGTGACAGTTGTCCGTACCATGTTGTATGATATATCACACGCTGGTTCTAACCCGATGAGAGGAAGTTCTACACCTTACTTGGCACAGCTGTCAGCTCACTCATTTCCACCCACTCCTATGTGACTAGGCACCCAAGATAATGTTACCTTGTTGGTCTTCGCCAGTGTCTTTATGTTATGTTATGTATTATGGCAGCCCATCACTATTTCTACTTGCCAAGGGCATCAGAGCAACCTGGATGTCTGTGTTTTTATAGTATAGTCTTTATACTGTATCCTCTATCTATGCATATTCTGTTGCGTTGCAAAATTGCAGCTATTTCTGCTAGAAAAATGGTAGCCAGCATACGTAGGCGGATACTTACGCTCCGCCAAGTCTTGCCAATGTATATGCCTCCTCCTGTACCTGATCAATTTTTGGAGCAATCAGTTACCTGGTGATACCATTAGACATTATGCCAAGGTTCTCCTAGAGCCCATTCCGATCTGTCACTTAGGTTGTATGTCACACCGCAGGTTGTTATGTATCGTGGTGTTTCATGGTAGGGTGGTAAAACCAATTGCCATGACATTTCTGTATGCAGGTCCTTTTGCCTCTCCCTCTATGTAAATGTCAAGAGGTGGGACTTACTTCATGCACAAGGTGAACCTTTAAGGACTGGATCTACATTTGTTTGTCAATTTGTTGCGTATATGATAGATAAAATATCTACCCATTTACTACTATTGTATATAGATGGACTTGACTATATTCGGTGAAATTTTTCGCATAAATATATCCCCATTCTCTCTAAAATTGAACGAATTTTATTCAAAATGAAAGAAACGCAAAATATGTATCGTACGGGTTATCTCAAATGAAAAAGTCAAAATTGAACTGAAAACATACCTACTTATCTTTAGCACAATTTTCCACAGAAAACAACGTAAATTGCTCATGCTGAGTTCAGCTTACATTTTTTCTCTGTCTAGAAAGTAGAGGTGCGTGAAGGGCATATGATAAGATCGCTGGAAAATTGTAGCTTTGGGAGTCAATATAATCAGAAGACTAAGAATAGTTTTTGAGGAAAATAGAGTGTGTCTGGGCGACAAACAAATGAATTGTATTTTTCACCGTATCTACTGAAGATAGATATTGGTCCAGTTCTATCTTTTAGCGATGTGTGTGTGAGAACGCATATGAAAAAATAGTTTTCTCATTTTTTCTGTTTGGACGAAAATATTATTAATAAAATTGTTATGCTAGGTTATGGTGTAGAGCGGGGTGTAGAGTTTGGACATTTGTTTGTGGTTATTTTGAAAATGAAAGGATTTCAGTATTAAGAAATTAGAATAACAACCAAGCATATGAAGAGGTCTAGTATAGTCGTGTGCTATTACTTACTTCTTCTCAAACCATTTCCCAGACGTGTTCGTTGGATCCATACTTTCTTTGGCTATATAACTTTTATCCGATATTCTAGAAGTTTAGATGCCAACGATACTCCTAGTTTCATCGGTCAGTGCATCAAGTGAAGGTTTGAGATATTCTATTCCTGACGTGATTTTAGTAGTGGCAAGAAATTGGTGCTGATACTTGCTAGAATTTACGTTACTTATGCCACGGGCTCTACGACTATTTACTCAACTCGCACTTACCACTGACTGAAGAAGAAGAAAAGGAAGGAGAAAGAAGAATTGTCAATCGATAATTGTCACGAGACGTCGGTCGGAGGGCTCCTTCTATACACACATCGCTCGCTTCTGTTTGATGCATACATTAGAAGGCTGTGCTGCTTCTGCCTTGCTAATAATAGTCCAGTCACATAGTCATAATTATATTTTCGTGGCAAAGTGAAGAGGCTTCTTTAATAAAATATAGGTTCAGGGAGTGGCTCATGAGCGTATCCAGCATCCTTCTATCTGCACATCCAACCACTACAATCTAGCAGATGATGAGGAGGTTCCTGTTCAGAACCTGCTCAAAACAGAGTACAATCTTTCTTTCCATACTCAACACCTTACATATATATACATTCTAAATTGTTAGGATCTGCGAACTAGCCTTTTTTATTATCCCTGACCTTAATTTCTACATCAGCAGATAAGGAGCGAGGAAATCCAGCAACCACTAGCACTGCCTCGATTCTACGGGCTCAAACCACTCATAACACTTCTTTTTGGTGGCTTCCATGGATGAGTGGACAAAATGTCTTCCTGTTTAAGGCCTTTTCTTAGACAGAAGTCTGACTAAGCTTGCTGCTTCTGTGAAAACTATAATTCCAACTACTTTTAGCAAGCGCGAATCAGAAGTTTCTCCTCAGTGCAGAAGAATCTTACTGCAGGAACAACATTGGTTCGACTAGAATTAGTATCTATGACATTCTGGACACAATTGGAAAATCCCTGTGGTTGACCCACCTTGGATATACAAATCAGATACTGACTGGACGAAATGGACGACAAAGTTAAGGAGAATATGTACTTTCAAGTTATGCAATGTACATACGCAACGCAGGTTATCGAAACATGTAGCACTGACAGCTGAGCCACGTTTCTAGACATTTCAAAAAAGCTAACATGAACCAAAATCCTAAGAAATGTGACTAAAGACAGCATGCGGATGAACTATAAGAAGCTGCAATCAGTAAGAAGATGACTACCGTAAATGGCCATGTCATTATTTAACATCTGGGCTTTGATTGCTTTGATTCTAATTCGCAGACGACGGTCGCTTTTTGGCGACAGTCGCCTAATTTGTAAGATTCGACCAATGGAAGCAAATTATTTACGCGACCGTTTAAAGAGTGTTGTCGACGGCCACGTAAATACTTTCAACCATCGCCTGGGAATTAGAATCAAGGTCCTGATGCAGCAGAAATTTTGGTATCTGGCTACACTGCTTCAGGAATCGGTTGCCAATATCGCGACCATTCTCTGATTTTTCATGTAATTATAACTAGTTTGACCAGGCTATCCACCCCCTCCACCTTCACGGCCGAGCTGCCGCTTCTTCTTCTACTTCTCCTTCAGCTTCTACTTCTTTCGCGATCAATTAATGTGTATCTGCCGGATTTGAAGTCGACGGGGCGTCGGGTATTGTCTACGCCATGATTAAAAAGCTTGCGCGTCGAGTCGGGTGCATATTTAGCAGGAGCTCCTGCTTCGGCTCATGGAGCTCTACATGTTCCATTCCGAATCAGTCATCATTTGAATTAGCTCAACCTATATGGGTCCTTGCAGTTATGTTCTCCGTAGCTGAAAAACGGTGGCTCATGGAGCTTCTCGTGTTCCTTTTCGCACAGCTATCATTAGAATTCTTATTCTCAAGGTACCATCTCAATTCAAGATTGGCAACAATAATTTTGGCAAATGCTTCTCTATCTTGTGCTCTCCTGAGTAGAGTGTTGAGAATCCAGTCCTGTCCATTCTCTCAGTTTTTCAACTATGAGTTAGTTTCAAAAGAGTATACTTATTATTTCTAATGGTATATCCAAGATATGCGATTTTTCTTTTCCTTTATGGTGGTTAAAAGATAACTTCCTTGTTCATTCGTCGCAGGCCTTTGATATTTGTAACGCGGTCTATCCAAGGTATTCTCAACATTCGGCGGTAGATCTGAGAATCTTGAAAGCCTGCTTTCCGTTCATTCTACTGATTTTTCATCGTCCACGCTTCGAATGAATACAGAAGCAGCGAGAAAACATAACATTCGACGAAAATATATTTTATTTGCGCATTTAGAGTTTTATCGCTTAGCAGACTATCCGCATTTTCGAGAATGTTGTTCTGACCATCTTGATTCTTGTTCCAGATCTGCATTAAAATCATCTGTAATCATGCTACCTAAATATCTAAATTTCTGCCACCTTGATATAGACGCTGCGTGACCTTTTAAATCTAGAAGCTGATTTGGGTTTTTGCTTATCGGCAGGCTCTTACTCTTATGTTTATTTATTTGTGATCCCATCTGATCTCCTACTGAAGCCATTCTGTCGATTAGTCTTTGAAGACCCTCATAACTATCCGCGAGTCTGACTGTGTTATCAGCATACCTTAAGCTATTTATCAGTCTGCCTTTCACTTTTTTACCATCATTAGAACATTTATGGGCAATTTGCTTAGTTGTTAATCATAGCTAAATTTCGCTAAGCGTAGCGACCTTTGGGCTTTGGAGAAAAGCAACTCATTTAGCTCTAAATATATGTTTCTTTCCAAGGCAGCTATAATTTGTATCAGCACATGCTATATGAGTATCCTGATGTTGCGTTGCCTATAGCGCAATTCCGCTATGGTACCGACCACCGGGTATCGAATTTAAGGGCCCAACCGGTATTTCGCAACTCTTAGCGACCTTCAGATCCGTGTGAGAAAAAGTGGTGGCTCCTTTCGATACCGTCAATACTTCTACTAGCTAGATCTATCTGTTTTGTTCCTTTGTAGTGATTTTACTCTGGTGAAAGTCCAATACTCGTCGTGATTCTTAAAGGATTGAGGAAGAAGACGTCCTTGGTGCTCTGCATGCTTATTTTCGAAGGAGTTATCATTTCGAATTTACTCAACCTGTACAAGTAGGTATCTACAGTTATGTTACCTGCAACGGAATTCCGTTATGCATAGCGACTTTTCTGGCTGTGGAAGAAAAAGCGGTTCATATAGCTCTTCATGTTTTTCTTCGCATCAATAATAATTTGAATTTAGTGAAACCTGTATGCTTGTGGAGCTCCTCAATAGTCGAATTCGGCTATGTGTAGCGATTTTAAAAGTCTTGGAGAAAAAGGTGGCTTATGTAGCGCTACATGCTACAGCTCAAAAAATGGCTTTTCAAATCATCATCATTCAAATCAGCTACACCTGTATGGGCCCTTGAAGTTACATTCCCGTAGCGAAACACATGGGCACACATCTTTGTTTATCCACAACTTGCCCAACACCACTTTGGACACAAAGAAGCTCCGAAATTTGGACAAATTTGACTTACACTTGTGTTTTTTATTTCGACCTATAGTCCAAAAAAGGGATTATAAGGGTACTATTAGCAGGGATTAGTCCCATCCTAAGATCTATGCGAATCTTGACATGTACTGAACTATGATCTCCTGTCTTCGTAGTTCCTTATTCCTCAATCTGGTGCAGTTGTCCGTATCATGTTGTGTTGTATATGCCACGCGCTGGTCCTGGCCCGATTAGAGGAGATTCTGCATCTTCGTTGGCACACCTGTAGTCCCTCACATTGCCACCTAGTTCTATGTGACTAGGCACCCAAAATAATGTTACATTGTTGGTCTTTGCCAGTGTGTTTAGGTTATTTTGGCAGTCCAATACTTTTTTAAGTACCTATAGTGGTTACTTCCTACAAATAACAAAACACGCATTCAAAAACTATTTGATTTACACGTGGCATAATAGTCTAAAATATCAAAAAAGAAGAGGCAGAAACGTGTATCCAAAGCTGCGTAGCAAAATTCACGTTCTATATCGAGCATGGATGCAAATATTTTCCTGACATGTAAGAAATCTGTACCAGCCTAATAATAACGATCATATTAGCATAGCTGAATTCCTGAGGCAAATACACCATCTATCAAATTGAAACGACAGCTATATCTGATAAACGGGATATAGCATGTGTATACTGTATAGGCCGAAATGAAACCCGAAGCACTGCATGTATTTTGACGTAATATTCACATTTTATATTAGACAGGTGTATTACTTACGAGATTTGAGCAAAATACAGGGTGGTCCACTAAGGGCGCGGTGCTCCCTAGCGGCCACACCATTTAAATTAGACGAAAATGTTTTAAATAAAAAACGTTTCTTTTCAAATGCTCTACATTTAGAAAATAATTTCAAAGATGGCGGACTTCCGGTTATACCGGAAGTAGGCATCAACTTCCTTATTTTAAATGGAGCACCCTGTATATTATTACGTTTTTGAATTCAGCATCGATTTTTAGGTCCAGTTTGTTAACCATTGTTTATGTCTACGAAGCGTATTTTCAGAGTTATTCAGCAATTTTTACAAAATTTGACGTTTGTAGTACTTTACAAGAAACGTTAATATCTCGGAAACTAAACGCGATATAAAGATGCGGTTTTCGGTTTTGAAACAAGCGAGGAACGTATTTGTATTTCGTTAAGATCGTTCTTTCAAAAGAACATTAATTCAATAGACTAGCAATTTTCAAATTTGAAGAATTAAAAACGTTAAAAACTTTTATTTTTCAAAAGGGATGGTATCATAAGTTTCACATCGGTGGATGCGAAATTAAATTCTCTTTCACTTTTATCTAGGCACATGTGGTTCTATCTTTCATGGTTTGCAAGATATTTACGGTTTTGTAATTATGGCGTAGGAATTAGAAAAATCGTAGGTGGCGTGACTCGCAGACGAAACAAATGGCAGCAAACCGTTCGTCCAAAGTGTTTCGGTCTCTAATACTAAAATGTGCTTTCGCTCCATCTACCTATAACCGCATTATTCTTAAAAACTCCAGTGGTAAATTTTCCAACAGGTTTTCCAGATTTTCATTTAGAAAATTTTAGAAAACCTTAGTTTAATATGCGGTTTCCAATAATACCACCCCAAATGCTTAGACTCGATGCTGGTTGTCAACAAACCTCTCAAAATTTGGATTTACGTCGGTATAGAAATGTAAATTATGCCAGCTTACATCGCCGTTAATGATAACGCTGTAGCTACATTTCATAAAAAGGAAAATGAAAGAATTTCATAAGAAATGTAGCTTCATTCGTAAACAACACACTTTTCGAAAGGAGTGCATCTTCTTGGATTCGAGCATGACTCCAGTTACAGAAATTCATCCAGTTTTCAAAGTCAGGTCTATCAACTGCTTGATTTAGCTGCACGTGATAAAGATGCTATATGTACTCCGTTAAGATCATGTTCACAGATGTTTGACCAATGCCCAAGTAGCGACTAATTTCTGCTTATGCGGATCTTTAACTACAATTGCGAGAATGTCGAACTCACTATCTTCATGTATTGCTACTACATGTTTCGTTCTCTCATATTTTACGCTCACGTAAATCCAAATTTTGAGCAGTTTGTTGTCACCCAGCATGAAATCTAAGCATTTGGGGTGGTATTATTGGAAACCGCATAATAAACTAATGTTTTCCAAAATTTTCTACATGAAAATTTCGAAAACCTGTTGAAAAATTCACCACTGGAGTTTTTAAGAATAATGTGGTTACAGTTAGATGGAGCAAAAGCACATTTTAGTATTAGAGGTCGAAACACTTGGGATGAAAGGTTTCCTGAAAATTGTTTCGTCTGCGAGCCACGCCACCTACGATTTTTCTAATTCCTACGCAATAATTACAAAACCGTAGATATCTTAAAAACCATCAAAAATAGCACCACATGCGCCTAGACAAAAGTGAAAGAGAATTTAGTTTTGCATCCACCGATGTGAAACTTATGATACCATCCCATTTGAAAAATAAAAGTTTTTAACGTTTCTAACTTTTCAAATTTGAAAATGTCTAGTCTATTGATTTAATGTTCTTTTGAAACAACGATCTCACTGAAACACAAATACGTTCCTTGATTCTCTCAAAACCGAAAACCGCATCTTTCTATCGCGTTTAGTTTCCGAGATATTAACGTTTCTTGTAAAGTACTACAAACGTCAAATTTTGTAAAAATTGCTGAATAACTCCGAAAATACGCTTCGTAGGCATAAACAATGGTTAACAAACTGGACCTAAAAATTGATGCTGAATTCAAAAACGTAATAATATACAGGATGTTCCATTTAAAATAAGGAAGTTGATGCCTACTTCCGGTATATCCGGAAGTCCGCCATCTTTGAAATTATTTTCTAAATGTAGAGCATTTGAAAAGAAACGTTTTTTATTTAAAACATTTTCCTCTTATTTAAACGGTATAGCCGCTAGGGAGCACCGCGCGCTTATTGGACCACCCTGTATATTTGAATTAAATATGCTTCTGTATTTAAAGATACGCATACAGGGTGATAGAGTCAAGTGTAGGTAGGGTGGTGAAACTTGATACTGCGAATATATAATTTCCATCCCTGAGGCCATGTCAGTAAGCAAAAAAGTCACATATTATGGGGATCAGAGGATTCACAAATGACTATAGGGAACAATAAGGTTTAAATATTAATACTATTATGTAAATCCATTTTTCTTTAAATTAGTAATACATTTTTTGTAGTAGTTGGGTAATCAGTTTGTCTATACCACTCTTACTTGTCAATCATGACATATGCAGATGTGTATGGCCGCTTTAATGACGGAGATATCCGTATTTGTACGTAATGGACTTATGATCTCTTAATTAAACAATCAATTTAGTAAGGTGGACCACACACGTTCCAATTATCTTTACAACAAAACTTCGAAAGCTGATTTATCTGCAACAAATGCGAATTTAAAAATAATTTCATTTAATATGTACTTATATTCCGAAACCTAAATGCGATTTTATTTCGGGATTCCTGTTAAAACATATTTGATTTTCATTGTCAGTGTAAAAGCTACACTGATGAGACTATAAATATACATCCCGTATTAAATTCGTTCAATAGATCAAATGAATGACCGAAGAGGTAGACCGTATTTGATTTTTTGTATGAGAAAATTTAACGTTGTTGACGTTTGTGGTTAGACGAAATTTCTCAGAAACCATCTATGTAAATATAAAAACACTGTTGTTTACAGTATGCGTGTTGCAGCTGTTAATCGATTTTGTGGAAGCACTGGCATTTCATTCTGGTTTAGTCATGCGATATCGAAAAATTCGACTCTCAAAACCGCATTCATTATGTAAAACTGACGACAATCTATTCTCTCCAAAACAAAAAATAGAAATCATTAACAAACAAATTAACAAGTAACCGAATTTGAATTATAAAATCGTTCAAATTAGGAAAGTATGTAAACAGATATTTATCATTTTTTTCTACTTGTTATGAAATGACTGAGATCGAAGCTTCAAAATGCCTTCGTGTGTCTGTTTTGTTTGAAATATCTTATTCCTGATATTATCGATCGTGACGTCATGGTCCTATAGGGGAATACCCAATCGAAAGACGGGTATGTGTGCCGTGTTGCCGTTCTAACTTGAGTATCTGTTAATCAATGCATACCTTTATGTCATCCTCTACACATTCGAAACAATATATAGTTTCATATATGCACTCAGTGAAGCAGACTTTACTAACCTGGTTGATACCTAGTTGAAAGATTTGTGCTTAGCAGGTAGTGATAATATGGCAATTAGGTCAACATGTGACGAGTATCCACTAATGCAAAAACGATCTGTACTTTTCAAATTCTCGAAACTAATGGTTCATCATACAGTAATTAAAGACATAAAAAGCTTCGATTTGAGACAAGAGACTTATAAAATTATAAGGTTAGGTTTAACTTAACTTTACAACCAACACCACAATTCACAAAGCAAAGTTTTCTATCACAGAACTTTTCTTCATGTGACTCACCTAAGAGATGAAACCCATAGGGCATATTGACAGAAGACAAATCACAGAAAGTAGTTTGTTCCATAAAAATTGCGTCAGTACTGCGATTTCAGAGTTGACGATGCAACAATGTACTGCTAATGTATGGCTCGCTTGGCAATGATTGGATAAATTTGAATTCATTTCTTTACTTTAAAATAGAATTACTAGTAAATAAAACGATGCAACGAAATGCATCAGTACACCTATTTTTGTATACACTTAAAGGTTATAATGCTTTAATCATTGTTTTTAAACCCATGATACTAGCCCTCTATTTCTGTAGTCAATTATTTATTGTGTCTTAATGCCATATACAGGGTGAGTCAAGCTCAACGCCTCGGACTCTTGTGACCAAACTATACCACTTTTCGAAAAATCGACTTTGCGGGTGTATGTAGGTTGATTTGGACTACATTTTAAAAATAATGACTTTTATACAGGGTGTCTAATAAAAGCGTGACATATCAAAGTTATGTTTTTTTAAATTGAATACCCTATATATTATTGCATATTTAGATTCCCGGGTGCATTTTAGTATGACTTTATGTATCACACATGGGACTTTAAGCGAACCGTTTAGGTGCAAATCACACTTTTGGGTACAGGTAGATGTCAGAAAAAAATTGAATATCGCAGCTATTATAAATCTTAGAGGGCTGTGACTTTGCCGTGTTACTAAGCATGAAATGTGTCAATTTATTTTAGGCGGTCGAGTTTGAATTACATTTGTACTTGGAGAAACCGGTAGATCAATAAAGGAAACTTCAATCAAAGGTAACTTGATTTTTTCAGATTTCAGATAATTTTTTTTATATAATCAAATGTGCAATTTGATAAGCTTTCTAATGATATGCGGTTGTGAATATAAATCTCTCGTAGTTTTGATTTAATTTCAAATTATCAGTAAAATCGGGTTTTTCAATTTTCCTACCTATAAGCAACTTAGCAGGCCATGAAATATAAACAAAAGACTGTTCAGATGGAGCAAAACAACTAACTTAGCAGATAGTTACGGACGAACTAGAGTAAAGGGACAAAGTTAGGAAAATGACTTACAACAAATCAATTCTAACAAGAAATAGCAGACATTACACATCTAAGGTCAAAAAGCAGCTGGAGTACGACAGAAATTGATATTTTTCACAGCATACCGGCTACTACAGTATTATAAAGATTGAAGATTCACAAAACCATTATGAATTTTGCAATGAAAGGAAATCTACCACTAATGTTGCTGGCAGTTTAATAGCTTCAGAATAAAATTTCACATTTCATGATTTAAAAAAATAGTAACCGATGCCTCTGGCTGGAGTTCTGCAAATTCTTCAGTACTCATAAGCAAGATCGCTGAAAATGAAGAATAAATTAAAAATCTGCTCAAATTATTAAACATAATTTACCTGGCAGAAAATTAAAATATTATTTTCCTTCCTCCTTCCTACAGTATTCCTTTTTTTGCGACCTTACTAATAGATGCTGAAAAATTTAAAGGACAACAGTGAGAGGTATCATTACTTTTGACTTTGACGGAAATGACTACCGTTTTATACCATCAAATGTGAAATTGCGTTCTGAAGATATTACAGACTGACGGCAACGATCGCTGAAAGATTTGCTTTCATTTCAAAGTGTTTAGTGATTTTGGAAATTTTTAATCTCTAGTACATTGCAGTCGCTAGTAGGCTGTGAAAATTATCCATTTCTGTCATACTCCAGCTTCTCTTCAATATTAGACATGTTACCGCCGTTGTTTCTGGTTAGAGTTGATTTGTTGTAGGGAATTTTTATAATCTTGTTCTTTTACTCTAGTTCTGCTGGATCTTTTTGCTAAGTTAGTTGTTTTCTTCTATCTGAATACGATTTTGTTTATATTTCATGGCCTGCTAGTTTGTTTATAGGTAGGGAAATTGAAAAACACTGATTTGATTGAAATATCGAAATTTAATGAAAACTACCATAGATTGATATTCACTACCTGATATAATTAGAAAGCCAATCAAATTGCACATTTGATCGTATAAAAAAAATTATGCATTCCCATTTGAAAAAATCAAGTTACCTTTGATTGAAGCTTCCTTAATTGATCTACCGATTTCTCCAAGTACAAATGTAATTCGAACTCGACCGTCTAATGTAAGGTGACACATTTCATGCTTAGTAACACGGCAAAGTCACAGCCCTCTAAGATTTATAATAGCTGCGATATTCAATTTTTTTCTGACATCTGTCTATACCCAAAATTGTGATTTGCACCTAAACGGTTCGCTTAAAGTCCCATATGTGATACATAAAGTCACACTAAAATGCACCCGGGAATCTAAATATGCAATAATATACAGGGTGTTCCATTTAAAAAATCATAACTTTGATATGTCACGCTTTTATTAGACACCCTGTATATAAGTCACTATTTTTAAAATGTAGTCCATATTCACCTACATACACTTGCAGAGTCGATTTTTCGAAGAGTGGTATCGTTTAGTCACAAAAGTCCGAGGCGTTGAGCTTGACTCACCCTGTATATATAATTCTTTGAAGATATGCACTCAAAACTTCTGACACGTCCTTTTGGAACATTCTTCGTATCTTTTGCAGTTCGTTTATTAGAAATAGGGGTGTTTAAGGAGGATACACTTAGCAAATATCTCTCTTACCTGCACAAGACAGGGAATTATGAAACTATAAAGCAATAAAATTTTATGGGCCACGTTTTACAATAATCGTACAAATATCGACATGGCAAAGTACCAATTTACGTTCGGCGCGTCCATATAGGCACTCGGCCGAGCGCGGGCCGTAAACGCGAACAAAACAAACATCACGAAACGGCACAGCAGAGCGTACAGTCGCGATCTTAATTTTTAAATAATAGCGCCGTTTTATATCCAAATCGTGAACTAACGCCGAGAAAATCCACTGCTTAAGGACTTTCTCGGAACGAGTATAAGAGTTATGCCTATTTCCGAACTTTAGCGAACAATTACTACGGGAACATTATTAAAACTTGAGTTCGACATAATGAAGAAACAAATAGAGTATATAGACTGAGTAAAAGCTCGAAACGCTTACTTTGTAAGTCCTAGAATTCTTTGGATTTTAGAAACAATAGAAAATATAAACTAAAAGAAAATTTAGTGAAGTGGTTTGGGTACTACCACCAAACAGTGTAAATAACGTACAGTTTAACGTACATAAAACTTAGGCAAAAACACTTACAAAGAACGATTCCAATCATTTGGTTCACAGAAAAATCAGAAAAATGAAGGGTACAGGCTGGATTCGAACCAGCGTCTCCGGCATTCTAGGCCAGCGCGTTTACCAACTGCGCCACGGTACTCCGCACCACAGCCGATACATAGCGCCTACAACCTGTTGTCGACTCCACAGACACCCACCACTCCCCCGTATCCTCCTGTGAACCATGAACCACTGAGCAGTCTTAGTTTTCAGTAACATAGAGAGCCGTCGTGCAAAACAGCGGTGAGAGATTCACACTCACCCAACTGCCGACTAGATGTCTCTGGATGACTGAAATACATGGTTCACAGGAGGATACGGGGGAGTGGTGGGTGTCGGTGGAGTCGACAACAGGTCGTAGGCGCTGTGTATCGGCTGTGGTGCGGAGTACCGTGGCGCAGTTGGTAAACGCGCTGGCCTAGAATGCCGGAGACGCTGGTTCGAATCCAGCCAGTACCCTTCATTTTTCCGATTTTTCTGTGAATTGAATGATTGGAATCATCTCCATCTTACGGAGTAAGCAAGTACCTTTCATCCCACTTACAAAGAAGTCTCACGCTGGCTTACCAACTGTGGAAATGAAGAGTCACCCAAATTCGAATCACCTTCTGTCAAGCTTTTGGCTTGGCTCAATTACATGTCCTGGCATAAACACTTCGTCAGTATTGCTAAAATGGCATCCCAGAAGCTTGGAGTTTTCTTCCGCTGCAGGAAGCTGGATACAATAGAGCACCTGCTGCTGCGCTACAAGGTACAAATCCGACCATCGTTGAAGTATTGCTCCCATGTGTGGGGATGGGCTCCGAGGCACCCTCTAAAGCTTCTAGACACTATCCAGAAGAGAGCAACTAAACTAATCTATACGATTAATTACACAAAGGACCTCCACAACCTGGAACATCATAGAAGGGTGGCCGACCTGTCCTTGTTTTACAGATTCTATCACGGAAGATGTTCGAGTGAGCTCTCCTAGATAATAACATATAAGGCCGTCCGAAGGAGGAGCACTAGAGAGGCTCTGCGAGCTCATCCTTACCAGGTCGAGGCCTCTACTCCCTGAACCAGTCTCCTTCAGAATTCCTTTTTTGGAGAACTCTGACGCTGTGGAATGAGCTGCAGGGAATTTGTTTCCCGATGGCTACAACCTGCAGCGTTTCAAATATAACATGCACAGACACTTATCCTCTTACAGCGCTTCTACAGCGCCATAGGCTTCCAGCCTTTGCGGGAGGCTGGAAAAAAACATACACGAGACAACTGAAGTGAAGTGGTTCTCAGAAAGATGCCTCGTTCATTTACAAGAGCATTATTTTTTACGATGTCAGCAATTTTTAGATATTTCTTGTACAGAATTTAAAAACTACACAAAAAAGCATTATTTGATGTACGAAGTTCGCACACAGTGTTCCATGTAATTAGATGTTCTAGCGAATCACGTCGCGGACTGGTTTGGGACCCGTTCGAAAGAAAAGCGCATGCTTAGTATGGCTACGAACCTTCTTTTTACACTCATTTAATCCCGCGTTTTTAATTCGGCGGTGTACTGAGCAGTTGAGCCAACGCCAAGGATCATTGAATTTAATATAAGGTACCTTTGGCTCAAATTCTGCTTAGTGTCTCATCTGACAGTTCATAAGATCACTGCTGTGCAACAGAAGATTATATGTGGAGTTCTAGGGACAGATGAGTCGACGGAGGAACCAGAAGTAGGGTCTCCCAGGGTAGCATGTTGAAAACTCTTTTATTCAATTTGTACACGGATGATCAACCTGTCGACCCTTATACAGATAGTTTCATCTTTGCCGAAGCCGCAGCCATTACGTGCCAATCCTACGGCATCGGTGAAGTCGAAAAAAGGTTAGCAGAGTCCCTAGCAAGAAAAGAATGGGCGAAAACGGCAGGTTAAAGCAGCTACGCCCAAATCTAGATAAAACTGAAACCAACCTGTCCCACTCTGATAACCGGAGAACGAACAGGGAACTGCAGATAGAATGGAATTCGACCAGGCTACAGCACTGCCCAAATCTAGTTTATCTGGGTGTTATCTAATACAAGACTCTGTCCTATAAAAAAACACGTAGAGAAGACCAGAGCAAAAGTAAACACGAGTAAGGTTGATCGACTCATGCTAAAAAACTTGACTCTACCCTGAACGACACCAATAGGATAATCACGGGCTGTCTAAAACCTACCAACCTGGACCAGCTACACATGTTAGCGGAAATAGCCGCCACTCAAATCAGGCGAGAAGTCTCGTATATGAGAGAATGAAATAGATAGTCGTTATATAAAACAGATCCTCTATATGGACACGAGCCCCCAGACTTAAATCCAGGAAGAATTTCATTATGTCCACAAACCTACTGACTGACTCCAAATCAGTAACCAAAGAGGCGGAGGAGGAGAGTGGAAGCGACGGCTAACAGAGAACTACATACCAACTTGAAACCCAACTGAAAGCCTTCCTGCCGGACCACAACTGGAATGGAGAACCTGAAAAAGCTTCAACAGGATTAGATGCCAAATCGGCAGGTCTGGGGATAACCTAGAGATATGTGGGGGATACGGTGAGGAAGATTTATGTGCCTGCGGGGAGAGCCAGATGATAGAGCATCTCCTATCTTGCCCATGCCTGCACAATCCAGGACCTATGGGAAGCGAACGACACGGCAGTGCAGAGTGCCAGACACTGGAAAGAAATATGAGCCAATACAGACAATCATTTCTGAGTTCTGACATCAGTGATCGTCACATACAGGGTGTCCTACGACTATTAAGCCTAGCAATATGTCGGAACTGAGCAGTAGTAGAGAATTCTAATTTTGGGGGTATACATTAGAGCAAATGCTTTGTCTTTTCTTGTTATTGTGTTATCCAATGAGGTATTTGTCACGTGGCGACCGATTCGAAATTATTAATGGGACACCCTGTATATTTGTGCATTTTTGTGTTCCTCCTGATAAAACAACTCCAACAAACTAGCGCACTTGGGGTCTAAAGTGATTCATTCAAGAGTTACAGGTACTTAAGGGATTGTGCCACTACCATTATGAAACACTAGCAAAATAATTTTGACAATAGGGGTACGTGTTATTGTATATCGTGGAGGTACAATCCTTTAAGTACCTGTAGCTCTTGACTTGAGTTGATTTTAGACCACAAGTGTGCTAGTTTGAGGGAATTGTGTTATCGGGAGGAACACAGAAATGCACTAATATATAGGGTGTCCCATTGAAAATTTTGAACCGGACAGCACGTGACATAAAACAAATACCTCATTGGACAACTCAATAACAATAAAAGACAAAGCATTTGCTCTGATTTACACCCCCAAAACTATAATTCTCTACTACTGCCCAGTTCCGATATATTGCTTGACTTAATCATCGTGGGACACACTGTATATGTGTTTTTTCTTCCTCTAATAATTATTGATTAACTAATACTAATATATAAAAAAAACAAAATAGAACAAAAACAACTACAACTATATTTGAAGAAATAAAAAAGCAATATTTATTTCTGTGTACCGGCGTCACCCTGAACAAATCCACACACGGTATCCTGAATACTCAACGTATTCGAGATTCTCATGCATGCAAATGACTTCGCAGACCGACAGTCATGTAATTACGTATTGAAAGCCGTGCAATTTCTACACAGAAGGCAACGATTGCGATTCTACATATAATAATTATCCATTAAAATCACAAATACCCAGCTGACCTGTAAGAACTGCTACTTTATCCGAATGTAATTATTTGTAATTCGCTAGAAAATTAGAATCTTTTGTTTGTTCTTCGCCCCGACACGGTCTGTTTGTCGTCATGTCATTATGTTGATAACTTTGCAGTTGATATGTGCATTTTTATGCGGCCAGACGTGTTATTATAATTAAAAAGGTGTTTTAACAGTCGGGGTCCTCAAATTGCTATGGTTTGTAATGTTACGCTTCCATCCGTTTACAAAGCGACGAAAGATAATAGATCTGTGGAATAAATATTTATGGGAAAGTCTTACACATGTATGATGGTTTCGTTATACTTGAGCTTTAGTTTTATGAAACAAGGTTGAATAATATGAATCAAACTCGTTTCTTCAGAAGTAAATTTGGGACAGTAATTTGGGGTATTTTGTTGGTAACGTTCAATAGAAGTTTAGTAGTTTTCATATTTTGTACAACGTTGCGTCTTGGAGAAGCTGGCCAAAATCAGTTCTAGACAATATCTCCTTAACTATCCAATTCAACATCAAAACTGTATATGTTACGGTTAAAGTGTTTACTTTGATAGTTTATACACTAGCTGGATGTTATACAAACTATCCAAAAGTCTGCTTATTTTGATGGAAAGTCATATTTCTACTAAAATAGCTATGAATATCGGTTGGTTTGTATACTATCTAGCTAGCTTATAAACTATACAAGATATGCCGCTAAAGTGTAGACCACAAAGATATCACACATATTAACCAGGGTTTCTGGTTAGTTTACAAACTATCCACATCATTTGGATAAATTATGCACCTAATATCTCCAGTACTACATAATAGCCAACTTGTGAAGCTACCCTCATTGTTTTTCCGAAGCAGAATATGTATGATGAATTATACCTCAAAAATCTGGACGCAACCTCACCATCCTAGCCACCGCATTCTATTTGACGGAGGAATTGATGAGACGTATATATCCCGGCCCACAATAACAAGACCCATGGGCATAAGAACTGGGGAAATCTTGGATGACCTGAAAGTTATCCTTCCAGAAACAGTATTCAAACTCGGTTATACGAGCCCTCCCCCGTGGCAGCTCAGTCAACCCACAGTACACTTGGAGCATGCAACATTTAAAAAGAATGAGCATTCAGATTTATATTTCAGACAAACATTTCATAACATTGTGCAAAGGTATAATACCACTGCGATAATATGTACTGATGGGTCAAAAAGCAATGGTGGAGTAGGATCTGCATTTGTCATAGATAATGAGGTATACAAATATAGACACAACAATCATTGATCCATATAAACTGCAGAATTGTCTGCCGTTTACTAAGCCCTATTCTTTTTACAAAGCAAACCTCGAGGATTGTATGCTATTTGCAGCGATTCGCAAAGTGTGCTGAAATCCCTCCAAAAAATTTTCACCACAGAGGAATTATTAGTCAGTGTAATCCGAGCACACCACACCCTAGTACAAAATGGGTTTACAATAATTTTCGTTTGGACACCAGGCCACGTGGGTTTGGAAGGCAGTGAGCGTGCAGATATTAGAGCCGCAAACAGTGTAACACTCACGGATATTACAGGTGAACCACGACTGCGCCTAAATGATCTTAAATCTCATCTAAGAGAGGCATGTTACAACTAGTGGCAAAGGGAGTGGGATAGCAACAACAGTCACTTGCATGCACTTCAACAAAAAGTAGGTGCATGGAAGGCACCAGCTAAATTAACTCGCAGAGAGCAAATATGCATCACGAGAATTAGAATAGGTCACACACACCTCACTTCATCCTATATGCTACTACTGCAAAATCTGTCATGTGCACCTAACTATCGAGCATATATTATTTGACTGCCCGCGCTACGCTCAACGCGTATATTACGACCTGCCTTTCTTTCTCAAACTCTGTTTAGAGACTGCGGAGTCCGTCCGCAACCTCATTAGGTTTCTAAAAGCGACACGTCTTTTAAAAAACTGTAAATTCTATCACAAAACAGATATTTAAAATACTGAAACTGTAACTCTTATTAGATGAAATATTCGCAACTTGAAATTTCTATAACCCTGCCATGAGAGTTAGCGGCAATAAATGGGTACAGAAATCTCAGGCCGCCTTTTTATTTCTTATGGGCTTATTAGATTAGATTGTGCTGTTTGGGGGTACACTCTGGTCCTCACACATCAACTGAAGGTTATTTTATGTTTCGTACCTATTAGCCTGGTAAGCCAATTCCTATGCCCTTAACTAGCTTCTTTCCAGTACTAGTCATTCGCAGTCCAAAATGATACATCGAGCAGTAAGCAGCAATAAGAACAATAATGTCAAATATTTCAGCCTGAAATATTGTACAGTACTCTTCGAAGCTAGCCCAGAGCTCCGTCCTGGGAGATTTGTTGTACACTCCATAGTCGGACAAGCCTTCTGTAAGAGATCGGTGGTTTCCTTTGCCTATAAAGTTTACTTCCTCCATTCTTTCCTGGAGTAGAGTGAACTGTAAAATTCCTGTGGAAAACCACCTTTCTGCTCATGGCATCTGACATGTCACAACTTTCATGACAGAGCAGCGTCGTTTTCTACATAGCCATTATATCACAAAATCAACATAGTTTGCTCCATTCAATCAATCTCCAAAGTAGCATGACTGAAAGCCTGTTAAAGACCAAATTCAAGGCGCAAAGTAGATATAATGGCTAGCAGTGTATAACCACCAAATGATTATTACTGCCTTAGTGGTATGCGTAAATGCTTAGGTGTCGATACATGTTATTAGCAGCAATTCATATAAGCGTCTAACGACTATAATTTGGGTTGTCAAATGTACAAATGGAGACGTAGAGCTAACGAATGCACAAGCCTATAAGTACATACAGGGTATTCTGAAACTTAGAATTTAGTAATTAGTGTCCAACAAAAATGTTGCAGCTGGTCATCAGTGTTAGCTGTATCTTCCCTCAACTTCACACTGTATGTAGGTTATTTCATTTATTATTAAATTTTCGCCTACCTCCCTTACCCTAGCTTATCGATGAATACAATAAAATTTGTCAAAGGTTTAATAAAGCTGTAGTTTTTCTGTTGAAGCTGTTAATGATGAGATTGGTTACACTTCAAAAAAATAAGCAGAATCTGTCACTATCTACCTAACACAGTGAACTAAGTTCAGCATGATAAATATGTTAGAGGTTTAATACAGTTTCATTTCTCAGAATTGTTCTTTTGTTTATTTACGATCCAAATATGTTGTATATGTTACGCTGAATACCCGAATTCGGGCAAAGCCCGAAAAAAATAGGCAAAACTAGTTTTGAGCAAGGGATATTTCCCAAACCCGAAATATAAATTTTATACGGCTATTGAGCATTACGAAATACGCAGCACTAGTTTTGTGCATCTTGGACTACACAGAACTAGTTTTGAGCAACTTGGAATGCACAGGACTAGTTCTGTATATTTTCTGAATGACCAGCCCAAATTCTGCTTCTTCTATTTTATCAGCGCCAGCTACGGACTCAAATAAATATAAAGTTGGAGAACTTAAATATATTTTAATGAATACCAACAAATAACGAATCGCCAATTGAGGCTGGTTTAAATTTTTTATTTGATAGTGTGAGCATCAAATTGGCTTTTCGCTGTTTCACTATTTGTACTTATATTGCAGGAACGTTGTCAAAGAAACCTAACCTAACCTAAACGATAGGTTTTTGCTGGTTTTTGACACACAATACATGATGAATGTTCACTTTGGTTGTCATTCCGTACCACAGAACTAGTTCTGTGCATTTCAAATTGCGCAAAACTGGTTCTGTGCATTTCAAGATGCGCAAAACTAGTTCTGCCTATTTGGTAATGCTCAATATTTCGGGTTTGGGAAAAATTCCTTGCTTCCTTGCTTTTTCGGGCATTGCTTGAATTCGGCTATTGAGTGTAACATATACACTACACTCCAGGCATGGTTCTATAATGAGTATTATATGAAAATAATTTATTAAGTTGACGCTTTCAAAATTCCAATCTATGCATGTTGTGGAACCGCTTTCCAAAGAAAGTAAGAGAAAAAAGTCCGAGAAAAAGTAACTGCGCTTGGAAAATCTATCCTATTGATGTCATTCTAACACCGTCGTGTTTGATAGATTACAATTACTACCGTGTTACTCCTACCAAAAAAACAAGATGTTCTTCTTTTGAGAACAGGCGGTTTTCCGTAAACCACATACTTCGTTTCATATTTTTCGTAAACAATGAAAGTAGGTACCAGCTTTGTGGGAGTTTAAATACAACTTCATTTATTAGAACCACTCTGTTGATGATTTTCAATGAAATAATGCTAAATACTTCACAGGGGTGGGTAGAGCTTAGGGCTGGTGAAAATAAATCCCCAGCTTCGAATCTTGCTAGAAAAAGAAATGTGTCTCGGTTTTTTTTCAATAAGAAGTAAATTGTATAAACCTCATCTAAATTCCGCTCATATCATTCACTGCTAGGTTCTAACTGACAGTGCTGCGCCTGGACTAGTGCCGGGAAACAGTAACAAAGCCTACACAGAACACGAGAGTAATGATCATAGAAGTAGATGCCGATCATACCAAAATAAAAAAAATACTCTTCTCACTTAGCTCATTTTTTTCAGTGCACTACGTGGATGCACCAAAAAAAGTGTTTTGAGTCAAACTATTATCTGTGGCTGCAAATCGCGGCTTACAACATAACAAATTCTAATAAAATCTTGCTTCTTAAGGTTTTCCCTGTGAAAAACAATCATTCAAAGGTAAAATTGATAAATACCATTTAGATGCTGTTTGCATGAAACTCAAGCTTTTGAAATTGCAATTCCTGAATATCTACTGTTTCTCTCAAACGAACTATGAGAAAAAAATGACTGCACTGGAAAGGATTCCTCCGCTTTATTCCCTTAAGCCCCTTGTAGCTATTGTAGGGTTTAAATATTATTATGTACGTTAACAAATATGATTTATTTATTAACGAAGTGATTGAAAAAGTCGCATTATAATATAAATAGCTTACATTTTTATCGTCAGGTTTTTCTTCACAGTTTCTGTCACACTGTAGTTCCCAGATGAAGCGATGAAGATAATAAAGCTTGTCGAAAGTCTTAATAAACAGCTAAGAGCTTTCCTGTTCAAGCAGTTGACCACAAGATTGACTGTAGATATTCTTCTCTTTAAAATTAAACAAATTCGCCAATATTCTTGTAACATAGTGGGCTGAATTTAGTATGATAAATAAATGGTTAGTGGTTGAGGACAGTTTGAGTCAAAACCGTTCTATAAAAGATGTTCCGTCCACCACACGTATTTATACATGTACTAAAAGCATTTGGGTCTAAGCCAAATTCTCTGTGGGATCAGGCCCGGCTATATAATGCAGTGAATCCCTTCACACCGCCTCTTTGCGGTTTTTTATATGAAAAAAAAATTAATACCAATGCTAAAAGTTGCTAGATGCCGCTCAGCAGCTGCCTGCATGAAACTCAAGCTTTTAAAATTCCACTGTATGCATGTATGCAATCGCTGTCCAAAGAATTATAAGGAAAAATAATTGCACTGGGAAAACGTTACCGTGCTGCTGTCATTCATACCGCAGCTTCGTGCTTGATATGTTGCAATTAAGAGAATAAAAGGTGAAACCTAGTGTTACTCCTCTCAAAGAAGCATAAAAATGTCGTTCTTTTGAGAAAAGGCGGTTTTCAGTAAATCACATACTTCCATGCACGTTTTTTCTTGAACAATGAAAGTATCAGGTCGGGATTTCACGTTTTGTAGTCAGGAGACAAAAGAAATCGTGTAACCTGCGGTATTCAGGCAGACGTGTGAGGGCTTCAGGAATAAAAGTGGAAAACAGCACGGCAGCAAAGTCGTAATTAAATACAAAAAATACTGGGAAAAGGAATACTGACAAAACGGCATGACATGGAACATGATAAATTTCTTTTGTTATCGCGTATGTACTTTTTAGAGAAGGTGTTATGATGCGCAACTCCCTTTCTACACAGAAATGGGCCTATACCGTGATCTCAGATAGATCGGACTCGTTCACCTTTCTTTTTTTATTTGTGCATCTGAAAGAATACATATTTTTTAGTCACCGTGTCAAAAATTAGACCTCTGTGAAGTTTCTAAGTCGCTCAAAAAAAATTATAAACATGAAAACCGGGCGCATTTCCGATACGCTGTCGTGACGTCATCAGATACGTTGACCGCGGCTCTGCGCACATTTTAGAGCATAAAAACTACCACCAGTCACAATCACTGACAATAGATGTCACAATCACTGACAATGTCACAATAACACAAATACATACATCGAACGTAACTACGCGACGAGTCGTGATGATCACAAAACATATAGGTATACTGAGTGATGATCTGAAATCACATGCGAACATATCTGCTTACGTCACAGTTAGGTGTTCGCGTGCTTGGATTTCGCGAATTCAAATGATTATGTTAGGCGAACGGGGCATCCTACAAGTATGAAATTTTCAGAATCATGTTTCTTCTATTTAAGCTTTATTTTAGGCAGGTCAAAATTGATTTTAAAAATTTTGTGAACAAGCCCATTTATTTACTACGGTATCATTTTTGACGGTACATAGGACCGTTTACTGTTAAAAGTCCTCAGAAAACTTGAGCTAAATGAGAATAACACTAAAAAGAAAATTGTACTGTAATTTGAAATAGCCGATAATGACGTCAACATTTTGGCGACCAATAAGATGTGTCCTTTCAGCGTCTTTTCTCAGTAATTCATAGTCGCTGAGGCTTCCTCAAGGCGTCCTTAAGTGTAAGGTAGCATGGGAGCTCCCTTGGCTCTTCCTTACACCTTCCTTACCTTTGTTTGACATTTAAGAGTAAGGTTGTATTATGTTAATTAAAAATTGTTAAAAATATTGTTTTGTATCCACCAAAAAATAGTGTTTTGAATTGTTTTCTATAGTTTTTTCTTGATTTTTTTGGTATATCTGTGATCATATACAATTGAGATGGTATAGGTGTATGGTGCGTTATTTGTAATAATGTTTTCTCCAAAGTCCAAACCAAAAGAAGTCAATGTTCATGCAAACATACTGAAACTGTACCAGTATGATATTGGTAATTGAAGGAGAAAAGTGATTAGAGATTTGGGTTAAAACACACTACGATCATGCAACATATACACTCCCACAAATGAATAAATCGATAGTGGCACCTAAACTTGCATTGGGGGTTCCACCTTCAAGGCAAGTACCTACTTTCAACCTGTTCACCAGTATTAAATAACAGTTTCTTTATTAATTTTTTATTTCAGGATCTTAGATTCAGAATAAATTTGATGCACATAATCTAAATTGTGAAGGTTCAACAAGAAGAAAAGATATCCAAAGTATTAAAACATCATGTCCTATTGACATGTCAACAAGGAGTTAAACAGAATAATGATGCTATATAAGCCCATTTATGAGTGAATCAGTGTAAGCAAGATAGAGATAGTAATAATAATTATATATTATTATAAGCAACAAGGTATGGATGTCGAGGATGATTTATACAAGCATAAGTTGTATAGTATAGATTTTTATCTGATTGTTATGTCAGAATTTCAACGAACTATGCTAATTTGGGAACAATATACACTATGTGGTTAGAATAAATGCACCAATTTATAAAATATTTTTATTTGGATGGAAAGAAAATGAAAAAGTTAAATAATAGCTTGCATGAGCTCCTGGAATATGTATATTAGGAATAAACTATAACAGTTATTAAAGGCAAGTACACTATTCACACAAAAAATATTTTGTCAAGGCACAGAGCTGCTGTATTAAATAATTTTACTATTGATTTTACTTTGTAGCAAAACTGGACAAATTTATTGTGTCAAAAACTGGCATCTAATAGCTGTTTAATGTGCAACGCTTGAAATATTTCTTATCACACATATTGCAGCTGTCGTGGTTTTTCCATTTGCAAATATATTCATTTTGTAGCAATTGCTTGTGATAGAAAAAAGTTATTAAAACCTGTAAAAAAGTGTAAAGTTAATGGAACAATGTTGCAAAAACTATTTCATTTTCCACTTTTTAAATATATTATATATTATATAATCAGAAGCTCTTTTACACAGTCCGGTGTGTCAAAAGTTACAGTTCATATAAAAAACAACAAATTATTGTCTATAAATGAACTTTTGTTCTTTTTAATCTCTTGCAGTTCTTTTCGCTTTGGTCCATGCATTTTATCTGTTTTCCAAAATTCTTCCAGTCACTCTTCTATACATTTTTCTAATGCCTCCAGCTCCCAACTCTTCTCGAATTATACTGTTTTTGATTTTTTCTCTTCTGGTAACTCCTTTAACCTTCATTATTCATTTCTAATACTTGTAACTTGCTTTTACTCCATGCTGTAAATATCTAGGATATACAATAGAAAGGGCTGGTTTTTCAATATCCAGCTAAAGTGTCAGATAGGTATCTGCCAGATAACGTTGCTATGGATACAATTGTCAGATAAGATTTACGTGACTTCGTAAGTTTAGCCTTCAATTGTTTAAACAATTTATCTTAACAGTTGCTGTTATCTTGCACTTAAATATTTAACTGGACATTGAGAAACCGGTCCTAAGTCAGGAATGGCCTATAAATCGCTCTATAAACTGACATTTTTGTCTACCTGCTTATTTCCCTATGTCCTAGAAAACGATTTTTCAGATAGTGATATGTTGGTTTCTTGAATTTCCTTGCTTATTTCTAGTTGTTGGCTCCCTGATTGTTCTAATGCTACACCCAGATATTCATAGTAATAATCAACTTGCTGCTTGCTTTGCACTCCTTGTAGTTGTATTTGCACGTCTTTTCCTTCTGCAGATAAGCTGATACCACTGACACTTTTGTTTGTTTTCATTTCTCTTTAAAACTTCATTCCAATTTGTGAATAAATGTTGAATATCTTTCTCGCTTTTGGCTACTATCCTATATTATCTGCAAATGAATATTCCGAAATTCTTTCCCTTTTCCAAATTTCGATATCAAATATATAAAGCAAATCCTATACAGCTTTCACAGTTCTGTGTACTTCTCTTCATACATAAACGTTATAAACAACAAAGGACTGAGAGCTCCTCCTTGTTGCAGTCCATTATTTCTTGTAAATGCCTCAGATTTCAATTTCTCCATATTTTTTAAATAGTTTCAAATTTATAATTATAACTCTCGACAGTGCATATAGAAAATGACACTAATGACAGTAGATTTTGCTATTTCTCTGGTTTTTTTGCAACGTTGCCAGATTTTCCTCTTCCTTGCATAAAGAGGCCTTAGGAACGACTACATATAAATTAGAACATCCTAAGGCGTCCTTGGCTAAGGCTTCCTTAAGGAAGCCTCAAGGTCGGGACTATAAATACGGGCCTCAGTGACTTGAGACCATAGGCCGTTACGGAAACTGTGGTCGGGTTAACCCTATCACAAAGATCACTGATCCTGACCTTCGAAAAGTGATCTAGGATCAGTTAGAGATAGGGTCAGTTCAGTCTTGTATAGTAAGTGATCGCGATCTGGTTATTCAGATCAGTAGCTGTTCTTCTCAGCCATATGTTTTGTATTCTTAAACCAACTTTTTCGTTGCTCGCTATTCGTTTAATCCACGCAATCATAACCTCCACTAAACAGCTGGTTGACATATGTTCGGATCCAGATCAGTGTTTCCGTAAAGGCCTAATGTGTTACTCTGAGTAGTATTGTTTTCTCTGCTTAGAATCATAAAGGTCATTCGATCGACCACAAAATTTACATAACAGTTTACATCTACTTGACACGTCATACTGACAATTTTTGACAACCTTCAAATGGTTTTTGTTGTTTTTGCAGTATTTATTGTTATATATGTGTCTAGGACGGAGACGTTTACCTGATATCATGTTATCTGTCTTCTGTAAAAAGTGCTATATTCCAAATTGTCAACAAAATTGTATCAAGGGCGATACAAAGATGAAAGAGCATATTAAAAGCAATTCTTTGGTATAATAAAATATAGGGGGTTACATTTAAAAAAAAAAGAGAAAATATGGATTTTGCATTCTACATCACCTTTCATACGAATATACGTTGCGGGCTTTTTTTATAGCCGATCTTTAAACTAGAGGATATTTTTAATTTTTCCGTTTAAAAAAATAATTTTTGATATATTACTTTTTGATATACAGTACGTTCGTTTGATAACGATTTGTATACAAAAATAGTCATAACTTTTGAAATACCCTGTATAATGTGATAATACCTTATATTTTGAGAAGAGAAATTATTAGTAGAATCTAAAAATGGGATAATATATAGGGTGTCTCATTTAAAAAAATATATGTTTGCATCACCACGTAGTTAGGTTAGCAAGGGGCATATCCGTGACTACAACTTTTATATACAACTTTTTTCGCTATCTCCTACAGTAGTGGAGTTATTGACTGAGCCGGTACTAAAAACTCACCCCGTATAATGTTACCCTTATGATATAGAAGATAGTGTCTTAGTTGTCAAACAAAATATTCACAACAATCTGTTTTGTCTTTTTCACACCTTCTTCGAACCAATAACTGGTTCGATCCGCAGAATGCGCCCTTAAATAACAGGTGAACGGCTCAAACTCCTATGTTGGGTCTTAAATCTTTTCTTGTATGCAACAGCAGGCAAACAGCCAAACAAAAAACTTAATGACACCCACATACCGCTGAACTCGTAGGGAGTTTGTCGCGCACATGCCCCACTCACCCCTGAAACTTCGTGGGAAGTTTGGCGAGCGTTGAAAGGAGAAAATGGATCAGCTAACTTCAGGAATTCGCTTTAAATACACATACACATACCTGGTAGTCGTAAGATACGAACACGCTGCCGTTGCCTGGAAAATTTCCGTGCACGGTTTAATTTTCTCCCAGACAAAATGGGAGGAAAATAAGAAAAATCGTGACGCCAGAGATCCTGTCTCGCGATATACGAGTTTTCGGTGGTATAGCAACACCGTGGTCGTTAAAATCTTCTTACGGACTGGATGAGCGGTTCCTACACAAAAACGATTGATACCAAACAACAAAGTTCATAACGGTGTCTACTATAACATATATTCGCTACTAGTGTTAGTAGTAGCACTAACCGTGTAGGGGCCGCGCCTGGTAAGTAGGGCCCGGTAGGTCTTTTTGCCATCCCCTTCAGGCAACACTTCCTGACTCCCCCTTGCTGACAAACCTTCCCGACCTTTTCACTACAACGTCAGTATGTCGGTCCAGCTTAGGAGGGTAATTCCTCTGGCTGGAATCTATTGGATCCAAAGATCCCGTGTCTCCTCGCCTAACACCAGTTACATTCCGCAAGGAAGTGGTAGGCCGTTTCATCAACCTCTCCACAGCCCATATGTAGTATCTGTAGTATATGTATCTTCAATTACTAATAGGGATAGATGCTGCCTGAGCCTGCAGTGCCCCGTCAGAACACCCTCGAGATTTCTGATTGCCCTTCGGTCTTCTCTCACTTTACCTCCACTGTTCATCTGTGTTATTGTTTACCCACTTTTAGAGTGCTGACGTATCCTGCTCCCTATTTAGTCCTATAACGGGCTCCGGACTAACAAACGGTCTCCCGGTGCCGAGCTTGGTAAGTCTATCCGCTTTCCCATTACCAAGAATCCCCGTATGATCCGGGACCCACATCAAGGTAACTTCCTTCAGCCTCGCTAGCTCTTCCAGACTGACTGCCAGAGCAGATGTAAGCATTCCACTCCATGCCCATTCTCACCTCCTCGCTCCATGAGGCAGAGAGTATTGCATATACTTCTGCTTCAAAAATCGTGGTGCTGCTCTTGAAACCTGTCCATCAGCTAGACGAGAGCCATCCTTCTAGTATACCAATGCCTCTTTGGGAAACTGAATTTTCCCTCTTTTCCACTCCTTTATAGTGGAAATGGTGGGAATGGTCAGGGTGAATTGCTTGTTTGCCCACTTTTAATCTTCATGCACGTGTATGGCATCTTTATGCAACTTTAATCAACTAGACACATGTAGTCAGGAGGAGACGTATTTTTGATCTTTCTAGAAAGAAATAATAGGCTCAGAATTCAGCATGGTAGATATGCGGATCCCTCTCCCTATTAAAATACTACCTTTTTAAAATAAATATGCGGTCAAAAAGCAAACCATTTATTACTTCTTATTTATTTATAAATAAATTATGCAAATGTCATGAAAAATAACTATGACGTCGTTATAAATAGGTAGGATAAGAACTTGCCAGCAGCTGTATGTACTAAGTCTTACATTGGAAAAGTCCAGAATCAACGAAAATAATATATATCTATCAAAACGATTACTGACGAATTTGAGCAGAATCTCAATTTAAATTTTTTTTGACGCCCCTTCTTGGTTGAAGGATGTAAAAAGTGCGGGTCCCCTTATACAAAATAATATCTTTTCACGCGTTCACGTCTTATGATCCCCTTTGGATATTTAGTCCGGGGGCCACCTACGATTTCAAGCGTAAGAAGAAAAAAATTAAACATACTCTTCTATGGTCTGACGTTAACTGAACCACTACATGCGTTTTGGGTAAAGATACTACCTATTCTTTTGTGAGAAAAAAAAGATGCGCGAGATACAGTCTTCACAATTTTTGTTCCAACGCCCTGTTCTAATCAGAAGTTTAGGATATTAGCTAGAACCTTAAACCTGAAAGAAAGAGCGTGATCAAATATATTTATGGAGATTCGTATTTACTCCATCTTCGCTTATAGCCCGAGACCTGATTTTGTGAAACATGTCTAAATATTTTCCGGAAAACCGGAAATCATGACTAAATAAATTTTGTTAAAGTAAATGAACTTCCGTGGCCTTTTCAAACTATAAGAGTTGACAAAAAAACGAATAGGAATTGGAAATACTAACTTCCTATAATAGCTAGCTACATATAGCTATGTGAGCCAGTATGTGTCACATTATTCACAAATAAGATGCAGATGTGTTCCATTGAAGATTTCAGAATAACCGTAATTATAGTTGATAATTCTAAGTCAGGGTCAGTAATAGTTCACGATGCCGTCTGTCTATGAGTAAATCATGGAACACAAATCCTGCACCCCCAACACCGCATTTCATTCGAGATGCTAGATAATATCTTCTGGGAATGCCAATCATTAATGTTGGCGAAACGTCAAGATGTGAAGCGCGCCGGCGCGGCGCCAAGACTCGGCCGAGTAGCGCCAGCAGTTCATCGAACCATAAGAAAACCTGGAATAACTTATGGCCCACCTTTTGCTTTGCAGATCATTGATCAGGTTTTTCCCTGAACCATAATCATAGCCAACTGACTACTGTTACAGCTATTATCCTCCTTGTACAGTGTAAAGACTGTCGTCTGACTGCCGAACATCAAATTGAGTCATCGAACGCCTCGCGCGAAGATATGGATATTAATAATTAATTAATAGAAGATACAAAAGATATCTGGCCACACCAAATTTGTCATTCAAATTCAAACATTCGAAATCCATAGCCTACTATCCATTACTACTATGGATATATTATGCAATAAAAAGTGTAGCTTGCTCCCAGACCAAAAATCCTGTTTGGGCCTTGGCAAATCTCTTCCGCGATTAATTTCCCTGGCGAAAAAATATGCGCCTACACAACACGGCCTAATTAATAACGAAAAAAAAAACTATAAACGTCAAGATACACCACCCGTGCGCTGCGGAGACACAATTTATTAAAGAAGCTGAAAGGCAATTATAATCGCGAAGAAGTGGTAAGGGGAGGGAATACGAAATCAATACTTTAATAATTAAAAATACATAAAATCCAGAAAGTTGCAGGGTAGCGAAGAAGTCCTTTACTTATAATGTGACTACTTTTAGCAGAGGTAAGCAGATTGGTGCTAAATATGTTCCGTCATGCAATTTTTAACTTGCATATCAAGCTAATACAAGTTAATATTGTTTTACCCAATATACGATCGTGGCAGTTTTTCCTTAAGGCGTAATGCCGCGCGCCCCTTCTCAGCAAATAGACAAAAAAAGTAGGTCCTTATGCAGTGCAAGTACCTATTTCAACCAAATAAAAAGTTTTAGTTTCTAATGCAACCGGCTGCCTGATTTGCAGGCACATTTTGCACTTGCGCCGCTCAATCTTAGCGGCCCAAAATCAAATGCTCCTATACTGATCAATCGGCAGTAGAGAGAGAAACAGAAAGAGGGAAATGTGCAGAGAGCTGGCCGCAGATCATCATTGGCCCATTGGATGTCACTGGGATCATATACGTTCAAACATGGGATTTGGAGGATGAATTTTCTTTATTTAATGTTACAAAATGACTTTTTGGACGTTTTTCTAAAAAGATAAAATTGTCAAAAATCCCAACGCCCCAGGCGGACTGTTGTTGTTCAACACTGAAGAGAGTGAAGTCTTTTTTAATAAATACTACGGACAAAGAGATATTAAACTCATCGGAAATGATAAGTATTAACAGAAATTCGGTGCAAAACATCGAGCATTTTGAGGCTGAGTGGTGAAGAAGTTTATTGTATGAAGCATCGTCGACCAGATTTTCCTTTTAGGAAACAACGTTTGTCATGAGCGATAGGTAAAAAACTCATGACATAGCTTTTTGTAATACTAGTTGGAAAAAATGTTGAGCAAAAGCTGCTTGAGGAAACTGAAAACTCTTATCACATGTAGGGTGCAGCTGTAGCCTTAACAAACTTAGCTGGGATTCTCGAATAACCAGTATTTTTTATTAACACATTTTTATAATACTCCTGTATGTTTGCGGGTAATTTTCCTTTGAATCAAGAGGTCGGACCGAACATTGAACGCTCCAATTTTGCCGCGAAAACGATTTTGACGGCTTCAAGTCCATCGGGCCAGCAGTCGTATTCGCTGACTAAGAGATGTCGCAAACACCTTAAAGCTAGTTAATATTACACAGAGGTGTAGCGAACGGGAGATTAAGAGGCGTGATTTCCAACTGTTTGTGAGTTGGTGTTTTTGTGGAATCCATTCAGGAAGGTCGACAGTTTATCGTTTATGAAGTAATGCTAATGGACTATGGTATGAATATTGATGAAACACAATTGTTCATTCTCATACAGTTTAAAAAAGTTAACTAAAAAATCAAAAATGTATATTGCTTAAAAAAACTAACACGCTTTCTAAGAACATCGGACTAAAAAGTTAAATAATTATAATTTTTACTATAAAATTAATGAACGAAAAATTCTAGCATAAAAAGTTTAATATAATTCTTACAATAAGCTCAATAAACGAAAGTTCTAGCATGACTGTGAAAAAAATGGGCGTTTTGTGCCATATTATTCGTAAATCGAGAGCCGACGCTTTTTACAAACTGATTTCAAAAATTATCGCGTCTGACGCTTTTTTTACAATCATACTAGTATCTTTTGTTCATTTATGATTTTAAAAATAGTTTCTAGTCCGAGGTTGCTTAGAAGTGTATTTTTTCTTTAACTATAATTATTTAACATTCAGAAGGCGATATTGTTACCAAAGGAGGATAATATTTAGGGTTTTAGAAAAGTTTGAGACGAAGGAGACGGTTTATTATTAGGTGTATTTAAGGTATAGAAGTTTTATACCAGAGCTCTAAGGACTACATGTGTTTACTGAACAGTGCAAATTTTAATTTTGCAAGGTTAGTTAAAGTATAGGTGAGGAATGACAAGAAGTTTAATCATGCAATCGTTGATGCAATCTTTAGCATATCAAGCAAAGACAAATTAATATTATATTCTTAATTACAATATTTCACTTCTTCTTCTTTAGGTGCCGTCCCCATTCTGGAGGTTGGCAATCATCAAGGCAATTCGAACTTTGGAAACCGCCGCTCTAAATAGCTGGTTATTGGAGCAATTATACCAATCCCTCAGATTCTTTAACCAAGAGTGTCTTTTCCTTCCTATTGTTCTTTTCCCTGCGATTTTTCCTTCAATTATTACTTGAAGTAGATGATATTTCTCCCCTCTCATGATGTGTCTCAGGTACTGTAATTTTCTTTTCTTTATGGTTAGCAACAGTTTCCTTTGTTTTTTCATTCTTAATATTTCACTATCAAAGGCATAATATATGTACAGGTACACGTTTTCAGAAAAAATTGGAAACGGCTATGATTAGGTATAACAATCAAGGTATTGAAGACCGTTTTGAACAAGAGTTGTAAAAAATGTTGAGTATGTACCTTTGTTTCACAGGGTAGCTCCTAAAGTGGTTGCGTTGTTTTTTTAAATGGGTGCATATGATTAATATGCTTAATTAGATATTATTTATATTCTGCTTTAAATTATAATAAAAAACTATATAACAAATGAACCACGTCAATAATGAAAATGAGATAAAAAATTGAACGGGTGTCATACTGATTCAGTTTGTCTACATTCGTTTATTTATCAGCTTTATGGCCAAATTTGTTTTAAATTTTTACGAGAAAGTTGAAGACGAGTTTCATGCAGCAGCGTATTTTTAAAAAAAGCTTTATTATTCAACCACGCAGATAATGACGACTGCTGGCTTATTCCTAAATTGCAGGGTAGATATTGTGTGCTTTGCAGCAGAATAACTGGTATTATCACTGTCTGCATATGTTCTTGAACGGGCTAAGAAGTCTGATGACAATAGGAAATAATGCTTGCATTTTTGCTTTCCAATCATTTTGAAAAGTTTCAGTGATATGTGTTTTCTGTACTACAGCAGTTATTACTGAGTGTATGGTCAAAATATGTGTTTTCACTTATTTACATATGCAGATTCTTATAGAAAACTTAAGTAATATGTATTTACAATGACATTTGGTGCCCAGACAGTCTTCAGAAAAAGTACAAAATTATAGTTGACTTCTGTTTACGCATATTCACTATTCATAGATGGATACAATGCATCTATCAAGCTTACGAATGTTTTAAAAAGAAACGAGTTTTGCAAAAAATCATCGCGAGCGGGAGTCTAGGCCTAGAGTGTACATGACATACTTATGCGGTAGCTAGGAAGTAGATGAATTTCCTTCAATGGATTATCTTTCCGGAAAGGGTTTGTTGAGAAAAAATTCACAAAGTCAAAAAAGAGTCCAAAGGATGGCCTCACATTTCAAGGTAACATGTTTCAAAGGGAGCTTCTATTTCTGGTTCCAGATTTGGAAAAAGCTTAAAAGTCTACTCTAAAATATAATGCTAGGTATCTGGTTCGGAAGTCAGATTCAGAGCCTAGTCTTGGTATCTGTGAAATATTCAAATTTCTGTGAGGTATAGCGTTATTTAGAAAAGAAACTCCATAAATTCAAGCTCCCTCTCTCTTTCTCCTCGAATTTTGTACATAGACTCTGCAACTCTGCAACAAAAAAATACGGACTTTCATTTTAATTTTAGAATACGTAATTCATTTTCCTTAGGTCTATTCGATGCCCGTAGTTTATATATTATATTTTCACAACAAATTATTATAGCATTTTACTAGATGCTAGATGAAAACTGAACCAGAAAATCATCTGCTGCAATTTGGCTCAAATTACTGCAAGTGCCTATTAAAAAAGTGTAAATTTCCTGAATATGAGTCCACTATACCGAGGTGACCATAAAAAATTGTAAATATAAATTTTGATAATAGAAATAAAAATATGGCTTATATGGCTTATATGGCTATATGGCATAATTTCTTAGCGCTCTTTTGCGAAACAACCTTGAATGAGACGTATATGAAGCCTCTATGTCTCTTAACCTTCTATTACACAGTTAGGCGTTTACCTAAAGGTACTAGAGACCCTAAGCTTCCATTCAATAGCAGATTATTTATCTTGATTTTGGAAACATTTTGATTTCACAACAATTTTATAGCAAAGATCTAAGTGCTTGAAGGAGATACAACCGATATTTCTTAGTTATTATGCTTGTAGCAAGTCAGTCGTAAAAGATGCAACACAAAAAGCTGGAAACAATTATTACTCACAGGTTTTCTTATGCAAAAAGACCCCCCTGACTCAAATGAATATCGATCACAAAGGACTGCGAATAAAACTAAATCAACAACACACTCGTTACAACCCTGATACAGACCATGGCCAGGTCCTTTTGTTTCCCGTCGTTCCCCCAAAGAAAAAAAGGACCGTCCCAACATCCCGTCGCATACTTCAAAACCTTTGGGGACGTCAGCGTACTTATTATCCCCCCTTCCAGACAGTGGCGTCATCTGAAATCAGTCTGTCCGGTTCTTTCTAGAATATAGTCTTTAGCTGCTATTTTTGACGAATACGAGCCTTGAAACTGGCCAATGAATAATAGACTCATTGAATTAAATCAAGTAACCGTATCTAGAGCTTCTTTTGGAAAAAAACTATTTTAATTCGAATAACACTGGAATCAACTTTAAAAGAATGTCTATCTGTCTCCTATATTCTGTTTCCAAAGGAGGTGATCTTCTAAGTTCATAGAACTTAGGCAGTTTGCACATCATCCAGAGCAGCTTTCAGAATAGAGTACTCAGAGAAACGCAGTGAAGCAGCTCAGTGAGATTACTCTGACCATGGAAGACCATCGTTCTTCTAGAATGGATTCTCGCATTAATAAGACAGTTGACAAGCGCACAGTAGGGGCTCAACTGTCTCATATTCCTGTTCAGATCCTTTGCTTAGGGTTGTATCTCTAACCTAAGGGATCAAACAGAGTCCCGTCCTAAGTTCCTTGCGAACTTTGAGGTGTATTGGATTATGCTCTTTCCTTCTGGTCTACATTCAGATAGGAGTTCTTGCTTTCACTCAAGACAGACCAGTCAAAGGCAGCTGTTAGCTGTTAGCTGTTTCCTCTGCCTCACCGCACATCGTGCATCCATAACTGACCAATGGCCAGTTCTGAGTCCAACCAGTTCCTTGGTGCTCAATCTGAGAGCCTCTGCGATATTAGAACACGCGGATCCCCTCAGCATCCTCTTAGACTGAACAATCCTTACCACTTTGTCCCAGCGTTTTTGGTGTTCATTTGACTCTCAACTGTTGAAAGCTCTTCGAACCATTTTGTATGATATACCACATGCTGGTTCTGCCCCGATGAGAGGGAGTTCTTCGCTCTCCTTGGTATACCTGTCGGCCCTCTCATAATTTTGATTTGAAAATTGAAGTGATAACAATTGATCAAAGGGTGCAAATAAATTGAATCTGATTCACAGGCTCCAAACCACCATGGTGAGAAGGTAATGGTTCACTCCCATGGTTAGTCATAGTTTCATGATGAAAAAGTCTTATACTTTATTTGGTAATGAATTCTGTGAGTTTTATGTCTCACATCAGACTGGCTTTAACATTAAAGCTTGGAGACAGGATATCAACGTATTATAATGTAGTAACATTACCTGGTTTGGATCTACCCTGGGAAGCAGGGGCTAATCTCAGTAGAATTATATATCATCCATATCATCCATAAAAGTTTTCTAAAATGTTTCTATGGTAAAGTAAATGGGACATACACATTTATGGTCTCATATGGATTGATGTTAGACATATTTAATATAGACCCTCTTGGGCAAAGAAAGAATTTACAGGCTGTGATATTAAGGTGACATATAGTCAACAATACAAAGTACAAACAGTACTCTAATTTAGTTTGTCAATTTTAGAGTACCTAAAGCTAGCTTAAGGATCCTTAGTATATATATCAGGGGTCGCCAAATGGCGGACCGCCGACCCATTTGTGCGGACCACGACAGCACCGTAACTTGCGCTACAGAGTACGTCATTTTTTCATAAAAATTATCGCCTGCATTATCTTTGTCAATTCGAAAACGGTCAAGCGACATAGCGAGCTAAAGGGCCCCTCAGAAGTTTCTTTTTATCAGGTTTAAAATAAACAGCAGTGACAACGAGATTGATGGTGAGTGTGGCGATGATATATCTAGAATTGAAAAAATTGGCTTTGAAACTTCTTACTGTGTTTGGGTTGACATATATTTGCAAAGCAGCATTTTCCAAGATGAACTTCATTTAGAATAAATTTCGATATCGTCTTAATGATGAACATCTGCAGGATCTAATGTTAACAGCTTTCACCAATCTTACTCCAAACTTCAGACAGATAATCCGCAAAAAAATGTAATTTCTCTCATTAATATGTAAAAAAATGATTATATAACAGATAAAACCCGTTTGATATATTTTTTAATAATAGCCTCTCACGGTTGGTCAATCAACATATGATATGCGCTATTATCTGTCTTTTTTAGTTTTCTGTGAGTCTCAAAAGTGTTAAGTCTTTACCTTGCCCTTACTTGTGACCACCTGCAGAGTCTCAGCAACACTGCTTGCGAGGTTTCTCGTCGAAGTAAGTCGAGTAGGAGGAGGGTCACCACACTACTCGCTTAACTTCAGGAAGAACTCCTATCTGCTCGGCACAAGAATCTAACATTGTTTTGTTAATAACGAAGGAGGCAACAAACATATTTCAATTGTGCGCCATATTTTTACCACAAGACAGATTTACAGAACATCTTTCTTCGCCAAGAAAGTCTGAGCAAAGTCCTACATTGATCGGAAGTAGCTCAAAGCGCAGCGAAGTTATCCGAATCGACCATCCACACTCTCGTACTTGACTAACTTTGGGTAACTTTACCAGCAGTGTGGCTGTGGCTTAAGGTATCTGTAAAGATGTAGCATTGAATGAATAGATCAGAATTATGTACACAATTTGGAAATTCGCTTATTATTTTTCCTATTAAAATACGAAGAAGCTTGCGAATAAAACAAACTGGGAACGCCGATGCTGCTAAAGTTGTCACAAGACTTCGATCTGACGATCCGACCCCTGCCCTGTCGTTCTGCTGCCTTCACCTTCTTTCGACCTATTTTAAATTATCGTTGATTGCGTTCTTAAGAAACGTCTTAGCTTATTTGTCAGCTGGAGGGGTGGATTCTGGATTTATAAAACGTAAGACGATGTATTCGCCCTTTTCGCTTACTAATTAAGGGAATGGCGCCTGTGCATCCCACCCACGCATCGATTCAAGTTTTTTTAAAGCAACATACAAAAAAAGTAGTACCAATTTTAAAGTAATGATACTATATTGACAGTATGATAGCGTTGTAGAAAACCTATAATACGGTGAAGTGTTAGGTTACATATATATACTCGTATTAAGATAAGATTACAAAAGCGCCATTGTGGGTAAAGCGGTTATGCAGGTAAAACTGCCGAAATTCTTCTTGCAAGTACAGCGATCCTGTTGAGATACATCAAAGTACTAACAAAGCTGTTTCTGAATTGATGAAAATAGTAAACCAAAGTTACAGGGAGCAAGGTCTGAACTATAGGAAGGGAATGCGATAATTTTCAGTTCTGCAAGCTCTGGTGCGGTGAGCTAGAGCATTATAGTGATGGAGGAAAAAGGTGTCTATTCTTGACTTTGGCCACAGGTGCTTCATAGATCCAAAGACTTTAGGCAAGCACTGTTCAGTATACCCTTAGCTGTGACTGTCTTCTGTGTGTCCCAAATGTTAAAATATTCCACTAGACTTGAAAACTACAGCTATCATTCTCTTCCTTAGAGATCAGGCTTTTCTAAAAGCCCCGGGCATGTCCTCACCATTAAAGACCTAAACCTTGTTTTAAGCCTTGGTCAGCACCTCTTAATATGACATGCAAAGTATTGGAGCTGCACAAAGCGGTTTGGATCAGTATGCAAGTGTAGTTCCTGTGGTTCGTGTGTCTTGCGCGTCTGATGGCGGGATGGCGGTAAATATTTGAGGTTATACTGACAAATCAGTCTAGATTTTATAATCATATGTAGAAATATGAGGAGATCGAAGTTTCTGAGATCCAAGGTTTCCTCAGTAAGGGGGGGGGGGGGTTAGGAACCAGAAGCAGTCAGGTATTACCACAGAGTTAACATCTATAGAGGGAGTGTAAACAACAAAATGCACAGGTCGCTGACCAGCCAACATGTAACAGAAATTTTGACAGCTTAAGGGCATTACCAGTAGCGTGCGGCTTTATATTAAAATTGGATGTTCATTAATAGATTCAATTATCACTGTGATGTTACAAACCGATACAATAAGTTGTATTAGTATTTAGTTATACTTAGAGAGTTACCCTTATTATAATTTCTTTGTAACAGTTGTTAATTTATTATTACCATGAGGTGTTTTTCAAAACATATCTAACAGTGTTCTGAAAGGTAGCCTGTTGGAATGGCTGCATCGTATTTTTACTTCAGCAATAAAATATAATAATTGCATTAGGTAATATCCAGTTCTATAAAATTCTCATAGATAGATCTTCTGTAAGTAAATGTGGCATACATTTTTGCATTTCACGTCCTCAAATAGTTTAAAAAATGGAATTTGGAAAATTCATGTTGATTGACATGAATGTAATGCGTGCACAAAACATACATTAAACAACCATTATTATTCCTCAAACTGGAGTGAAGTTACTTTTGTTCCCACTTATCCCCATATATTACGCTACTGAAAACTAATACAAAACCTATACTCACCTATGATAAGAAGTCTTCACCGATTCGTCGCTATTACAGCAAACTATGCACTTTTTATGTTGTCTCATCATGCAATTGTGACAATATTGTTCATAAATAATTCAATTCACACCACAAATAGTCACAAAGTCAGTCAAATATCCACTAAAATCACAAAAATCTCGACACACGCAATAACCGCAACTACAATGACAGCCACATGACAGCTTAAGGGCACGCCGATTGTAGGTTGCTAGATTTATGACATATTAGAAGTTATTGCGACATTCCGCTATGAAATTTACCATTTTTGAGATTTGATTAAATCAATACAAATTATCTTCACGTAAATCAGTTACATTGCAAGTATATTGGAATGTATAGTTAAATACCCAGTTAAATACTTTGTGTTCAAACTGCGGAAATTGCCAGATTTTGAAGAAACTGGAAGCGGACGAAGAAGAGTGGCAATAGCGCTATAGATGTTGGCTGGCCAATATTCAAATTAGGCTCCCTCTAGAGATGTTAACTCTGTGGGTATTACCAACAAGGTCCTGCTAAAGGACGTTTTGGGTCTCCTCTGGTCACCATGTTACTCACATACCAGACAGTAGAATGTCGAGAATTAAATCGTCGCCCCGTATTGTTCTTACGACGGCGACGTATGGTGGGGAGAGTTCCATTATGTAGGGTTATAGTATATATCTCAGCAAATAATTGTATTTTTTTCCATAAAAGTTGTTTAATATTGTATTTCCTGTAAGACGGCAGTACTCAATTGTTTTTTGTTTCAGAAAACAAATGAGTAGCGAAAAAAATCGATTTTTTTAAATAGCAATGTACCCTTTGGTTAGGCTCATTTTATAGGGAATTTTTTCTTTAAATGACATAACATGTCAGTACCCAAACACAAGAAAATGTTTCAAAAAAAATAAAAACTTTATTATGCATGTCAATTTTTTCGAAGCAGTTTTCTACAGATCAGAACATGTCTTATGAACCCAAACCACTTCAAAGTGTTGCTAGCTAGTGACTGGGTTATGGGTTTTCGATCTGGATGAAATTCATTGAAAAACGCATGTTGTGTTCGCTTCCCACTGCAATAATTGCCTATAATCAAAATTTCTGTTCATCGAGATTCTGCTGAATAAACGATTTCTAATATTCGATGACCAACTTATAACAATATGTTAGTCACGTTGGCATAATTTGTCAATAAGTTTCTGTCACACTGACTGCCCTACTAACAGATCTCGAATATCTAGATTAATGTTATTGATGTAATAAACTTAATAGTTTTTACATTTTTCTAACATTTTTTTATGTTTGGGTACTAACATGTCATTGTAGTGAGGAAAACATGTCTACCAAATGAGCCTAATGAAAGGGTACATTATTGTCTAAAAAATCAATTGTTTTTCATTATTCATTTGTTTTCAGAAACAAAATCAACTGAATACAGCTGCATTATGAAAACATTTTTTACATCATCATTATTTAATTAGATATATACTATATTCCGCACACGGTGGGCATCCTGTATATACGAAATTTCACCATAGTAGTTTAGAAGTTGATGTTATAGTTGCTTGTATCCTAAATATCATACAAAAACGTTATACTCAAAGTTATAATAGGAAACTAAAATCAGCGGTGTATAGAATGGTACAGTTAGTTTGGTTTTTATCTCCATAGACAGAAAACATTATATAAAAAAGTAGGAAGGAATTTACTTGAGTAAATTCAAACGGCGCTCTCACTGTGGAATCTGTTGGTGTAAAAATTGAATTTTTTTTATTATATTGACAAAACCGGATTTTTTCCGGACTAGTAATCAACAAATTTAACATTTAATCTTAAAAAAAAATAAAAAAAAGTTGTAGAGCGAGGTGAGATTCGAACACACGCCCTTTCAGACTGGTGCCTAGCGTCTTAACTGCTCGGCCACGCTGCCTGTGCTTCAGGAATATCAATATACCGTACATAATACGTCGTCGGTTATCTGTCGTAATTTGATTCAATTTTTTTAAACCGGAAGCGATATTGACAAAACTGGATTTTTGACGGATTAGTTTTTTCATGCTGATTCCGGATCTGTATTTAGTTTTTCTCTGGCACCTGTAGTTTTGGCTATCTTTTGTATACGGACAGACGGACGGACGGGCAGACAGAGGCTCCACATAAGTTCTCTTCAGTGAGAGAGTGGGAGCTAAAACCCTCAGCTCACCTGAGGCAGTCTGGCTACTATTTTTTTTCTTCAATATTCTGTCTAGTTTCGATGACAGTTTGTCTATTATAAAATGTCATAACAACTACAGGAGGAAATATCGTTCAAAAGAAGAACTTGTCCTACCACAACGGGGACACCAGGTAAGCCTACTGAAGACGTCAGTGGAAGCTGAGGTCGGTAAATCGGAACTACCGACAAACCAAGAAAAAGGAACCGCGTCGCTTTGAGTTTTCGAGCCGATTTTGGCTGTTCATATATCACCTGTATCCTTTCTAATCGATTTGTGTCGGCAGACTCATTGCATTACACTGAATTACGCTTCGAATGGGAACAAAAAATGCCAATCATCGGTCACAGTGCCGCGATGACACACGAGAAACAAAACACAATATAAAACAGTGAGAGAACCTGGTCATCCTGTACCAATTATCGAAGCGGACGAAAAAAGTCGTACCTAATTCCCTAGTCTGTCTCAGTCGATCGAACTTATAGTCCGAGCACCATAGGTTTGCTTAGGATATGTGGGTTGTTATGCTCAACCAATCAACCAAAAGTTTAGACAAAATTATTTTTTAATCTCAATTTGCTTAGAACAGTGTGACTAATTGTAATGTGGTGAAAAATTGCACTTATTACACCAAATGAAGTAATAAAAGACCTATATTTTGAAAAACTAGAAGATATTAATAAAAAAGTATACAGCCTGTGTTATTAGGACAATATTGATCTGAGGAGTCTTCCTTTACTTCTTCTGCAATGAATGTCTTCATTGTAAAATGAACAAGATATATATATACTGCTACTAGAATTGAATTGATGTGATTGTGATGAAATGTATTGTACTTGTCTCCTCCAGGAGTCTCTATATTCAGTCATCACTAAAAGATTCTTAAATATCTGTAAAGCTTCGGAATATTATGAGGACAACAATGGCCCTATGCCGTGATCTCAAATTGATCAATTTATTTACTGCCATATTATTTTTCATGATACATAGGACCGATTACTGTAAAAAGTCAGCAGAAAACTTTATCCAAATGAGAATAACACTAAAAAGAAAATTGTACTGTAATTTGAAATAGCCGATGATGACGTCACCTGTAGGAAACCAATGAGAAGCGTCCTTTCTGTAGGGAACCAATGAGAAGCGTCCTTTCGTGGTCTGATGACTACGAGCGGATGGTATTGTTTTGTACCAGTGAGCTCTTATTGGTTCCCTACAGGTGACATCACGACCTGGGCAGGAAGTGTATGGATTCAAAAAATTCAATATTTAGAGCCATTTTTTTTTCGGTTATAAATACGATAGAAAAATTTTGTAAAATTATTTATGGCATCTACGTGGTGTCAGGGTTCGTTTAAGCCAATAAAAAGGTATAGGCCCATTGCAATGATTACCGATACATTGAGAGTGTAACATGATCGATGATTTTCGACTGAAACTACTGGCAAGAATGTTCAGCTCTGGAGCAAATGAAGAGTCGCTTTTCATCTGGCATCTATTCCAATACATCTGGTGCAGATAAGATTTGCCATACGGGCCGATCCCCAAAAACCGTCTTTTCTCCGACTTTTTGGTACAAATATCCGCATGTGCGTCGGCGCACAAGAAAAGTGACACATCTCAAAAGTCCATGTTTTCATAAACAGGCTGATAATTATATCGTCAGTACTCAGTACTAGGGAGAGAGTGACATTTTGGAGCACTTGTGTTTGAAATATTCAACACCCTTATTCACCCTTTCAAAGCTGCTACTATACTAGTGAATTATCAGTTTCCTGTTTTCAAGGCAAATGAAAGCTTGTCTAATTCTGTAAAGTCTTCTACATCAAACATGCGGTAGAATATCCTTCCTAAATATATATTTCTTTGATAATGGTTTGTTAATTGAAGTTTAAGCATTTAACTTTTATCGGATAAACTTCACAGGAACGATGCCAGATGAAGGTTCTATGACTACGTTTCCACAGGCTTTCGAAACTGTTTCCAAAAGGTTTTGCGATTTTGGATTGTCAGTGTGAGATCTCGATTGTGACTGTGAAAACTTGTTCAACCGACACACTTCACCGATGTCATTTCCTAGTTTTACAACCTATTTTGTTAATAAACTGACCATAGTGACATCATACAGCAACGTATTTTACTGTGCATGGCACAGCATAGTAAACAATCGGCGCAATACCTCAGGTTGGCGGCAATTACACGCGTATCCGTATTAGATGATTATTAGTAGGGATGCTAAAGATACTTCGATACTTGTACATCTGCACTAATATCGAGCACTTTTATCTTAGATACTTTTTGAGCGATTCCAAGCTGGTAGGTGTCGCTACTTTTGTAGCAGTATCGGTATCGAAAAGAATTATATAATTATTGAGGGGTAATCAATCGCACAAAATTCTCTGTACCATTGTTTTTCTCTTAACTAGTTTTTGCACCTCATAACTTCGGTCAGATCACCACTAGATGGGACATAGGTAAGTGTCGCTCCATTCATGCTTAATCAGGTATAATGAGGTGTTTTTACATCGAGTAGTAAAAACAATGTTCTTACCAACATCACAATAAACCATTGTCTTAGCAAAAGCACCTGATGATACTTGATTAAAGCCTAATTCAGATGCACACGGCATCCGACGATACGACAGTACAAAACTGTTCCTATTGGTTGAAATATTCAAAATGATATCAAATCAAAATCTTTTAACCAATAGGAACAGTTTCGTACCGTCTTATCGTCGGATGTCGTATGCATCTGAATTAAGCTTTAGCATGAATGGAGCGACGCTTATCTATGTCCTATCTAGTGGTGAACTACCCGAAGTTATGAGGTGGAACAACTAGTTAAGAGAAAAACAATGTCTGTACGAACCAAATGCGCCTACTTGGCTACAAAATATTGAATTGGTACCGGTATCCATATTTTCATTTTCGCATCTCTGCCCAGAAAACCCGAAAAATCATCCCAAGGTCAAATTCTGTGGGAACCATTTTTATATAAGAAATCCTCAGAGATATTATGCTGGTTGTTTACTATGCTGTGGTGCATGGTCTGCTTCAAAACGCTTTGAAAGTGACAGCTGGTGTTTCCACAACGTTTGGACCTTGATACGGTCCCAAAAATTAGCGAATCGACCTTGAACGAGAAACCTTCTGGGAACGTAACCAGCGTCGGTACTCTCTAACTTAAGAGATAGAAACATGTTCCTATCACCATGACAACCATGACGATCGGTCAGTTTCGGGTGCCTATCACCTGTCTACTATGCTGTCACGGCACGCTGTTAAATTTACGAGGCCACCCGATCCCATAGTAGACAGTGCATAGAAACACGTTTCTTAGTTAGTAAACGTTCGGTGGCTTAAGGTATAATTCTTTTAGTAGAAGTATGTTCGTTGACCGTACTATTGGACAATCGAGTTTAGTTCAGTACAATAAGAGTAGGTACGAAAAAGTCGTACCGATGGTCGTTTAGACGAGCGTCTGTGGCGTTGCGGTTATGGTTTTTGTGCTGGCGGTGTGAGACTTGTTGATCTTTTTGGGATTCGTAATGGTTTGCGGGAGGATGTAGTAAGGGTGTGAAGAAGTACTACCATTTTGGTGGCTTTTTTGATTGTAACGTATCGTTTTCACAAAACCACCGCTACTACTACAGAGAAACTGCAGGAAGGCAGCCTTTGTAATTTCCGAGACTCATCCTGCTGTTGCCTCTCTAGTTCATAAAATAATAAACATCATCATGATCCTGAGGTATTTTGACTCTCACATTGATTCATCAACAGTATAAATGCAACACTCTAGCTGGCAATCAATAACACTTATTTAAAATTAGTTTTCTGTCACACATTTAGTACCTTGATAAAAACTACATAGGTGGTCCGAACCTCAGTAAATAGTTTATCATTCAAAATGTGTGCTTGAGTTTCAGAAATTACACTGAACAATGGCACTTTGCGACATCCGTATTAGTAGATAACTCGATCTTGGTTAAAACACACAGGGTGCAATCACTTCAAGTGCTGACTTCGTAAATTTTAGATAACACTAAAAATAACAAAAAGGACAGTGTAATATTTCTTGATCCTCAAAAGACCTTTGATACTGTTACACATCGGAAACTTTTACAAAAATTAGACACAAAATATATTCGAGGTGATGTCCTTGCTATATTTGATAAATACCTGCCAGACAGACCTCAGCAAGTTGTCACTGGTATGGAGACAAGTGAGGTAAAGACAGTAAGAATGAGTGTGCCTTAAGGCACTGCCCTTATTCTGAATTTTTATTGATGATTGATGATTATTATGTCATATGCTGTCTTCTCCATCATTCCAACGTATTCATTTTTGTATTGTAGATTAATAATTAATAAAAAGCCGGTTTATTATTATTATTTATTATAGTGTCTGCGTAGGTAATACTTGGATGAAGCTCTTGAAACGGCAAAGAAAAGTATAACGATGTCAGAAACTAGCTCGATATCAACAATCTGAGTTTACATACTTATTTCGAAAACTAAATTCATTACATTTTCTCCCACACACTACAATTCGTCTATGCCAGTGTTCATATTTATTTTCTAAGTATTTGTAATTTATTAATTTTTTCATCATTGCATTTTTTGGTGTTTTATATTTGTTTGGCCGAAAGATCATGAGTAATTTTGGATGATTCATTTATATGTTTTTAATTTTTCTATGAAGATCTCTCAATAATAAGATATTGATAAGTTTTGTCACTGTTTCTTTACTTCCACATAAGTTATCCTTCTGGTGCAGGGTAAAATACCATTTTTAGTTGAAATTTCAATTATAAAACTGATATAAGGTATAAGAGTGAATACTGATGTGAGAAGAATAGTTGTTAAAAGCTGTGCCAGTGGCGTGTGAGCTGAAGCGGCAAATGATCGTTACACATGGAAGAATCACGTGCCTACGTCAATCTGTGGATCGTAAACGCACGGATGTAGTCATTTGAAACGAAACTTGCAGCTGTCGTGCCCAAATAAGAGAAATAAATGCCAAATTACAAGGACTGGGAGGAAATCGGGTAAGAAGGATTATCGTGTTTCTAAAATATGAATTTTTTTAATTTTAAAGGTGCATATATATGGGGAATGATCTACAATATGCACTCGAGTCTGATGAAACTTGGAGTGTGATATGCTGTGGAGGCAATTTTATTTTTGAATATGGTGCAGTAATAAGCAGAACAGGAAAGTTACCAGAATCGCTCTAAACTACGTTTTTAGATGTTCTAGAGAACAAAAGGTAAAGGGAACACTTATTAGATGTTAATCCTTTGTTCTGCGAAAACCATCGGAAATATTTAAAAGTGGCTAATTATTTAGATCCGTTTGTGGTCTGTCTTGACCCCATTGAGAGTCTATCGTCGCTCATTGGGGTCTGTCTTGGCCCCACAGGGGTCCGTCTTAGCCCTCATCGGGGCGTCTTGATCATTAGGGTCTGCCTGGACCCCATTGGTGCCTGTGTTGGCTTGTCTTCGTCATTGGGGCCTGTCTTGGTCTTTGGGGTCTGTCTTGGTCATTAGGATCTGTCTTGGTCATTGGGATCTGTCTTGTTCATGGGGGTCTGTCTTGAATAGTGGGGTCTGACTTGGTCATTCGGGCCTGTCTTGGTCATTGGGGCCTGTCTTGATCATTGTGGTCTGTCTTGTCAGTGGGATCTGTCTTGGTTATTGGAGTCCGTCTGGGTGATTGGGATCTGTTTTTGTCATTGGTTTTGTGAATGGGGCGAAACTGTGCGATTAGAAACTCCAAAAAGACTGTGTATCATTACCCTAAAATATGACCTTGGTTGATATTCTTAACTTTACTTACAGAATCTTGCCTTTTAGGATACATATATTACGTATCTTTGGATTTTCCTTATTAAGAATTAGGTGACGTGACTGTTGTGAACCTTGTAATCTCATATCTCAATAATTGGTCAACTGATTTTGATTATATTGAGCGTGACATTGTTTGGCATCATAGTGGTTAAAATATTTGAAAATCGGTATATTGGCGGGGGAGTAATTTATTAGCAAAAAACAAAAAACCTCGTAAGGGCTCCAAACTTTGCTTTTATGCGTTTTATACACATAAAAAGAAATTCTTTATTCAAGAATTCTGATAATCTTGCGACAAGAACATTTGTTCTCACTCTAAGAAAATTTTCTTTATGAGAAAGAAAAATATATCTTTGATTTCGATACTCATTTTAATGAAATATGCTCTGGTTAAGAATTTAATTTTCTTCACAACTAAATTTCAATACCTTTCGACCAAGTAGGTATTTCATAAAGCTTTCGTGAGGATGCCATATTTTTCACCCTAGCTGATATTATATCGATTAAGAATACAAACAGCTTGAGAAGTGAGGAATACCATTGAGAATATGATACTCTTGCTTCATGCGCATCGACAGATCGTCACAGGCCTTACAGGTAATTGTAAGTAATTTTTCAACATCAATTTGAAGAATTCGATATAAAGTAAAATTGCCAGATGCTTATTTCAAGAAGACCAAAATCTTGACCTGTTTGCGCCAAAATTATGAAATGCTTCAGTCTATAATATACTTATTGGAGTTATTATTATTCAATGTTTTGTTTTCAAGATTATTGGATGCTTGATTTAAGATACTCGTATTCTCAGTTTCAAGATTTTCCCTGTTTTGAATTGAAAATATTTTACTCAATATAGCCCTATATGATCAAAAATATAACATTCTTGGTTTAAGCTTATCATAGCTTTGCGCATATATTGTATACTTGAATGGTATATACAAGAAATTCTCAAGTCAAGAATTGTGATATTCTTGTAAATACATACTGACAACAAGAATATCGGTTCTCACTCTAAGAAAGAATATTTGATGAGAAAATTATAGAAAATTTGTATCAAGAATAATATATTTTTGATTTATATACTTATTTTAAAGAAATATGCTCCGAAAGAAAATATAATTTTCTTTGCAATCAAGGCTATAATAAGTTAATAAAAAATATTTCATAATTTTATATCAAGATTATCATTTTCTCCAGCGGTGTCCAGTTTACCTCTATCAAAAATATAGACAGCTTGCAAATGCGAACCTTCATTTACAATATGATAATCTTGGTTTGGAAATGAGCGCTGTTTTACAAGCACATTCTACATTTGTATCAAGTAAATCATTTATTTGACGTCTACCAACGTCGGAGTGCGCAGGAGCGCAGCGTGTCACAGGTCAACTCTAACCTGTCCACCCTCTCAACTCAACAGCCTGTTGTCCGTCCGCTTCCGCGCCGCGCCATTATCAGGTTTCGGATTGTCGCATTCGCCGCCGTCTCTAGCACCGTAGCGCAATACCTGCACCCTGGATCCTGCATAATAGCACATAATAGTATCTAGTCAAACTGTTAAAAAATTGCCATTGCCACGTGATACTACCGTCAACCATCTGTCATCGAATCTGCCGGTCGTGCTGGTCCATCACCATTTAAGTCGCGTCCCAGTTCCCATCAGCTTCTTTATCACTGGATTATCCAACCATGAATGAGCTATTAAAAAAATTGGGATGCGAAGACCTGACTCAAGTGTTCCTAGATAAGTACTATAAGTATATTAAATGTGATTTAAGAAATTTTGCAGAACTATTTCTCCAGAAAAATTTTTACATGCTCATAGAAGAGTTTGAATGCTCAAATTAATACTATTAAATTCCTCATCCAAGAATATCACAATTTTGGAATAAAGTTGAGCTACTTGCGTCAAGTTTATGAAATTCTCCCAGTTAAGATTATGAAATGCTTCAGTCAAGATTATGAAATACTTCGGTCAAGATTACCATATGCTTGACTTAAGATTTTGGTATTCTTACTATCAAGAATTTCCCAGTATTGCAGTAAAGATATTTTCTCAATCTAACCCTTATATGGTCAAAGATATCGTATTCTCACTTTATTAGCATAACTTTGCGCGTATAGGAAGTTATGGTATATTTGAATTAAAGCATCTGTGCTCCATCTAAGTAATTATTTTTATGTGTGTACTTGAATGAAAGTATATATTCTTCGTCCAAGAATTATTTTTATGTGTGTAAGGGCTCATCATTTTCCAATTTTTTGGGAGAGGGTGTAATGGGGTGGCGGAAGAGACACGTTTTGTGCTTTGTGTGGGAAGGTACTGAGTCAAGCGACTTGACACCTTTTTCTCCTCATCCGTGTTCAATGTACATCGGATAGCCAGGTAAATTTCATACGACTTTTGTCTCGACTATTTTTTGTGTGACCCCAACTTCACTAGTTACCCATTTGGTCCGGTCATTTTTGAACATGGAGTATTTTTTTTATTTATGTTATTGGCTCTGATCTGAGAGAAGATGGTGTATATCCATTCAAATAAGTTACTCAAAAACGTCGGAATATACTGAGCCTGGGGCGCAAGATGGCTGCAATGATAAGTAGAAAGGCGTCGATGCGTGTCCGACATCCTTCAGAGATGAATGAAGAAGAAGAAGAAAACTGGCTGGACCGATGCGACGCGACTGGTCGCAGCGTGCCGACACGTTATTGTTTTTCGATTGTCGGGGAGATTAAGGGAGATCACTGTTTGTTGAAGCTCCACAGGGGGCTGATGGGTGGATATATGATGGGGCGATACTGAGGTATCACATAACATGCCTGCTTAGCGATGGTTCTACAGGACGATCTTCAGGTCGAACCTCTGAAGGTCCAATTGAGGAGTTATAATAACCATAATAACAATAATTTTATTCACATCATGAAGAGAAGAAATGACATAACAGTCGTGTGACTTCCTGCAACTAATATATGCTGCAATGAGGACCGAAAACATTCACAGAATGGATCATAGTTCAGTCCTGGATTAGCTATAGGTACAATCAATTTTTGCCTGATGGGCTATATCAATTTTGACGAAGATCTGAAAGATCCGAAATTTTTAGTTTTCTTCAAACGATACTAAAACTCAAAACAGCATCCTCAGATTATCCAAAACACGAGGTTCCATCTTAATAGAGAGCAAATAAAAGTTGAGACTTTTAGGTAAACCCGGGGGTAAACCTGTAGATCTGAAAGATCTGAAATTTTGTATTTTCCTCAAACGAGACTGAAACTCGAAGCTGCGATCGGATTTGCAGCTAGCATCCTGAAATTATACAAAATGTGAGCACACATGTTAATAGAAAACCAAATTTAAGATTTTCGATTTTTTAGGTAAACCTGTAAATCTGGAAGATCAGAAATTTTTTATTGTCTACAAACAATACTGAAACTCGAAACTGCGATCGGACTTGTAATCAGCACCCTCAAATTATTCAAAACACGAGGTTTTATTTTAATAGGAAGCCAAATAAGGATTTTCGATTTTAGGTAAACCTGTAGATCTGAAATTTTTTATTTTCTCAAATGAGACTGAAACTCGAAACTATGTCCGGATTTGCAATCAGCATCCTCAAATTATCCAAAACTCGAGCTTTCATGGTAAGGGATATCCAAATGGAGATTTTCGATTTTTTAGGCAAACCTATAGATCTGAAATTTTTTATATTCCTGAAACGAGAAACTCAGACCTGCGACCGGATTTCCAATCAGCATCCTCATATTATCCACAACTCGAGATTTTATCTTAATAGAAAGTGAAATAAAGATTTTCGATTTTTTAGGTAAACATGAAGATCTGAAAGATTTGAATTTTGTTATTTCAGCCAAACGATACTAAAACGTGAAACTGCGAAAGGATTTGTTATCACCATCCTCAAATTGTTCAAAACACGAGGTTTCATCTGAACAGAAAGCCAAACAAAGATTTTCGATTTTTAGGTAAACCTGGAGATCCAAAATATCTGAAATTTTTTATTTTCCTCAAACGCGACTAAACTCAAAGCTGCGACCGGTTTTGCAATCAACATCCCCAAAGTATCCAAAATTCAAGGTTTCATCTGAATCCAAAGTCAAATAAAGATTTTCAATTTTTTAGGTGAACTTGAACATGCAGAAGATCTGAAATTTTTGATTTTCGTTAAACCATACAGAAACTCAAAACTGTGACCGGATTTACAATGAGTATCCTCAAATTATCCAAAACACGAGGTTTCACCTTAAGAGGGAGCCAAATAAAGATATTCGGTTTTCAGCTAAACCTGTAGAGATATGAAATATCTGAAATTTTTTATTTTCCTCAAACGAGACCGAAACTCAAAACTGCGACTGGATTTGCAATCAGCATTCTCAAATTACCGAAAACTCAAGGTTTCATCTTAATAGAAAGTCAAGTAATGATTTTCCATTTTTAGGGTAAACCTGAAGGTGTGAAAGATCTGAAAATGTTGATATTTGTCAAACGGTACTGAAACTCAATGAAATAGCTCAAGACTAGTGTGTCCATAGCCTAGTTTTAAGCGACTGGGAAGGATAGTGGCGATGTGGATGTGTTTGAAGTGTCTTCAAACTTTCTATACATATATTTATTCACATTATGACTGAACCTAAGTATGCAGTCAAACACAACGAATAAATTTCTAGCTAATCTAATACTCCGGACTGTAAGACTTTGGTTTTTTAGTATCAAAGAACTGGTCGATCTGATCCCTCAGACGACCAAATAGCATCATGCATGACTCTTAGGGATTAACTCAACCTGCTTTCCTCAGAATACTATACAAATATACAAACAGACTATGAATATCTTGGTTGATAATGAATTCAGCGCGCAGACGAGTAGGATATATCGACAAATAGATCTGTGCAACATCTGCGCATTGATGAACGGAGCAGGATTTCCGATATTTGCAAAGATTCATTGTAAAGAAACCGAATAAAATAGAATTAAAAAATGCCGAATGGTCTCCTCAAATTCTCTCTACCCCAGCTCTCAACCTTTCTTCCTTACTTTCCTCTGCTCTTCCTTCTTTGACGTTTTTCTGGTTTCTGGGATCTTAGACGTGACCGACTTATAAACCGATATTATGACACAAGAGTCTAAGAGCACACAGACTGCTCTGAGATTCTACAATGACTTGGCTTGAGAAACGGAAACCGACGTTTTGCGAATTCGTATGATATATTGATTGCAACTAATAATTTGTTAATGAAAGAAATGTGGCAACTAACATTTCACATTAAAAAAGGTATTCTCACCATACGTTCATGCGTAACAGAGCTCTAGCCCCTGAATGGCAAAAAACTGCAAATTGACAGGAGCTGATAGTATTTCTCATTGATTTCTCTAGGTTTTTTCGAATCGCATAAATATGATTAGAATTATTTCTATATCTGATGGACACACACGACTCTACCTATTATTCATCAATAGAACAATAGACGCTAAATGATTTTTTTATCGAAATTCAATGCCTTTATGTCTAAAGCTTTAATTAACAGTGATAGTTGCAATTATTAATAACAGCGTTGCTTGCACCTTTATTTACGACTCTTTATAGTAACTGACATGCTGTTGATAGGACGTGACTATAAATCCAATTAATTTGCAGTTTGTCTATGACACAACATGCAGGTGCTCCAAAGTTACTATTTCTTGGCGGCTTTATGTTGTTATGAGCTTTTCAATAGGTATATGGTAATGGTTTATTTTATAGGTGATGTAATGCGGGACGATATAAGTACCATTGTAGTTGCATATATGTACATATGTATATGACTAAATTCAAGTTTACACTTTAAGAATGGGTCTGAGTTAAACTAGTAGTAGGTAGCGATGGCGATGGTGGAAAGATAAAGTTGGGGCCAACTCTAAAAACCCTTATGGCCTCTTGAAGAACTCTATTTCATCAAATCTGCCAGACATCTGCGTGAAAGCCAGTTGACTGACTATAAAGACTCCCCAGTTTTTAATTTGTACCAGAAAATGTCAGAAAAAAGGCGGCGACCGGCGCGGCGGGTTTCGAACCAATGACTTAACCTCGAAAGCGCTGACTAGATACAGAAATCAGCCGACAAGTCTCTACCGCCACCTTCTGGTACCACCAACGGCCCGCATCTATGAGATCAAGTGATCTGATGGGTCGGTATTAATCACCGACCGCGTTTGAGCTATGTAGGTATCATTAGTTCGGGCTGGCACAGAAATTTCTGTGTTCAACTGTTTTTACTTTTCTGGTACCTAGTTTAAATTGAGAACTCCATGTGCCGATGAATATATGAAAATAAAAACATAAAGATTTCTCTTCATACCAATACTTAATTCCAAGATTACGATACAGAGCACGTCTGCCAAGGAAGTAAAATAAAGTTTCATTTCCTTCTCAATATCTGCAGAAGATGGTACTAGCTCAGTCGGCATTGGCCTGGAAGAACCCCCACCAAAATGTTAAGCCATTATCCGCCCTTGTCCAAAACTAATAGCGTACAGACCAGTGCAGTTTTAGGACCATCGATATAGGCAATGACAGTAATAGTGGAGATCTTTATTAGAACTCTGCATAGTGAGGCAAAATTTGGCTACATAGTTAATGTGTTTTATTCTAAAACCTAACGAAATCGGGAAATAAAGAAAATCACAAAATTTATTACAAAATAATAACAACTAAAGTAAGACATCCAGTTATTAATGGATATAACTAAGACTATAGTACTTTAAAGTTCACTGGAGTTCTTCTCTAACTAAATTCATACCGACCTAATATGGAGTTCATTGAGAAAGAATATTTTTGATTTAACTTCCTAGCTAATCTAGACCATTTTTAAAGTTTCCCCGAAAATAGATGCCATTAAAAAAATATTCTAGAAGCACTTTCTATCCACGATGGTGAGTTCTGGAGCGAAAACAAATTATTGTAAATTGGTTAATAATGCCCTCCGGCCACTTTTCTTCCAGCACCAAGGGGGTATTTTTCGACTTGTTAATATTGCCTGTTTAATCACTATTTTTGGATTTTCTGCATCTAGTTTGCGATAATAACACTGTCTTTTCAAATTTTTCTGAGTAAGAATAGAGTTTGCAAATCATCCCTTTGAATAGACTTCAATTAAATCTCATGAATAAATCATCCAATAAAATTTCTTTTTATTACGGAGGTAGATACAATGTTACTATGTCAATGTGCATTTTGTTAAAGTATTGCCTAGTTTTTCTATAAGGGATGTAAACTTTATTTTGTGTTTGTCTAGTTTTCCACTTTTTATTGAATAAAAATTAATTTTCTAGACCAGCAGTTTACTCATGAGTTATGATCATTTTTCCTAGTTACATATCAGGATTTTACTGCGGCAAAATAGAGTCGCATTCTAAGAACGGCTCGACGAGAGACTTATGACGTCACGCGAAGATATGTTACGTCACACTTTTGCTGCAAAATTTTATAGTTGAGCTTTGGAAGGCATTATAAGCTACTTAGCGGTCACAGAAAAGAAGAAAGAATGTTCATTACATGGCTTTCGGGACGTAACATTTTGTTTTGTTTTTCATAGCTGTCAACATGTATTAGGTTCTATTACACCACTATTGATCGTGCCACTCATAACAAAAGCTTTTATGAAGACATTTACAAGTCCGGCTCCATAACTAAAGGTAGTGATCTAGTTGCATTCTTTATGGATCGTCTGCAATTAGCAGCTGAGTCGGCCCATCGCTAAAATCCCATCAAGCCGGAATCCCACAATTAGTATACAGCGAAATAGGCCATTAAGTATAGTCACAGCAGTAAATCTAAGAATGAGATCGAGTGGCCAGGAGAGCATACGGCGCACAGTTCTTCACGGACGTATCCAAGAGGACGCAGGAAGGGTTCATGTTAGGACTATATTAAGACTGCTTTAAGATGCATTTATACTATTTAGGGCCGCTTGCACCGCTCACTCTTAAATCTGCAATTTAGCTAAGATGTACCCCAGAGTTAATCTCAACCTTAGATTAAAACGGTCTGCTGGGGTTCCTTTTAAACTAGTCTTAGCTAAGCGAGCTTACAATTTGGCATCACCGGACTTTTAATTTGTACTTCCGAAATTTGACTTTTATAACTTGACATAAAATATGTTGCAGGTCCAGCTATGTTTTGTGATCCTGTCCACTATGCAGTCTCGCAATCTATATGTTTTGTGTTCGCAAATCGCAAGACGCAAAGTCGTCGATCGCAGGGCTCAGCTGAATAACTGCATCAACTCTCTTCCTAAAAATTATTTCATTATTTGAACAAAAAATGGAGGACAAAGATAAGAAAAGGGGTCAAATTACACGAAAAAGTGAAATCAACTCCAAAATATGCATGGCAGTGAGCTCCGTCACGCTGAAACTTTGAAAAAAAAGTTAATTCATCGGTGATATTACAAAGATTTAGTCGGTTTTTAATTTGCCTAGATATCCCTGAAATAATTAAATTCACTTTCACTCACTCGTAATCATCATACATTACTAAATGGTTTCCGAATAAATCCATTTTTGAAATTTTTCTTGCGAATATCGAAAAGAAATGAGCTGGAAGCTGTCAGTTTTTCAGGTTATATCATTAAGTGCCGAAGAGCCAAAGAAATCTTCCGCTTAGTTTGATGTCACTCCAAGTAAAGCTTAAAACATATTTTGTGGACCATGCAAACCAGTTTGACAGTTTAAGCGCTACTCAAAGTTTAGGTTCACCTTAACCGGTCTAAACGGACCTTAACAAGTTCGGTAAAAATTTGTTTCAAAACACACAAGGCTTCAGTCTTTCAATATGTCATTTGCCAGTGAAGGCAGAAAAATATCGCCTGCGGCATGTGTTATTTAAAAAAGAAAAGATCTAAAAAACGTTTTAGGGTTAGCCAGAATAAAGTATAGCAGCAACGATCTTCTGCAGAAGATGATCATGACTTACAGGAGAAATAAGGAAGGACGGTAGTTTCAACTTTTCTATTATTTCTATGCCTTTTAAGAATGACCGTTTCAGTATGTTCAATACTTAATTAATGTGGTGGGCGTATCGAAAAAATACATCATTTAGGGATGGCATTCCCGTCAGAGGACTTGCAGTGTCCTACAGACCTCAGTGTGCTATGAAAAAAACCGAATATGTTACAACCCTACCTGGAGGGGTCTGGTGCTTAGAGTAATTCAAATTCAGATTTTTCCACAGGGGGCACGGCTCTCCACGCTCATTCACAGTAAGAATTGAAATTTGAAAACATCTGCTTGGCTCCACTCTTTCTTTTTATGGTCAGTCTCCCACAAAGGCTGAAAGCCTATTGCGGCGTAGAAGCGCTGCGAGAGGAAAAGTGTCTGTGCACGTCAGATTTAAAATACTTCAGGTTGTAGCCATCGCGAAACAAATTCTACGGCAGCTCATTCTACAGCGTCGAATTTTTCCAAAAGAGGGAATGCTGGAGGAGAGTAGGGACCTCGAGCGACGAGCTTCTGCGACCTCTCTAGTATTCCTCCTTCGGACGGCTTTCGGTGTTATTACCTGGGAGAGCTCACTTGAACATCTTCCGTGATAGAATCTGTGAAACAGGGACAGGTCAGCCACCATTCTTCGATCCTCCAGGCTGTGGATCTCCTTTGTGAGGTTAGGCGTACGATTAGTCTAATATCGCTCTCTTCTGTATAGTGTCCATAAGCTTTAAAGAGTGCTTCGGAGCGAATCCCCATACATGGGAGCAATACTCCAACGACGGCCGGATATGAGCCTTGTAGAGCAGCAGCAGTTGCTTATACAGCTCCCTACAGCGGAACAAAACTCCAAGCTACAGTTCCCAAAATACTAGATTCAAACACGCCATTGGTTAAAATATCAATTAAATACGCACACCGATGTTTACCTCGCGGCCACCATAATCTCACTAATGGCACAAGAGCACATGGTCATGTCACTCGATTGGCCCTTCTCGTAGTTTTGCAACAAGCTACAGTTTCAGAAAATAAAATATCAACATGTCTTTTACAAGTTTTAAAATACTTTGGATACTTTTATTGACGTCTACCAGCTCAGCAGGGGCACACAACAACTTGTTGTAAAACACGAAATTTGTTACAAAACAGGTCAGTTCTAAAATATTTTTCATTGGGGTTTACAACTTGATTCATAACACAGTTTTGAAAGATGTCGTTCTGCCGTTGCAGCAGATGCCCAAAATGTTGTCTGTTTGCTTCAATACAGAAGGCCTTGTGATTCTTGAAATCTCGCACTACATTTTGCAACATGTCTGCCTGATCAAAAGGAATCATATCCATCTTATTTAGTTATTTTAGCTAGGGCGGATGTAATCTAAATCTAGTTATAACTCCGAAATTATGAGATCTAGATTTACGTATAGGAAATTTTTTACAAAAAATAATCAGTTTTTCAAGGGTCTCAAAAAGATTTGAAATATACAGTGTGGTCCATTTGAAATAACAAAGTTAATTATATTTTCAGAAAAATGGAAGATATGACAATAATGTAAATACTGCCTTAAGATCGCCGTATTTCAAAACTCCCGTAACCCAAAATTTATTAAAATTGTGCAAACCGTTTTTGAGAGAATTAATGCATTCCGTGCTTTAGACTCACTGTGTGCGTAAAGATATTTGACTGCATATAAATGAACGAAAATGTACATCGGGATATCCCACTTCTGACGTATCGTGTTAAAATCGGGATAAGGAATGGAATATCAAAATATGCTGCTGTATTGGCCCCTTTTGTGGCAGATATGGGCTCGAGCGCTGTCGCTGGCTGGTCCGCTTCAGTAATGCCAACCTTACATGGAACGAGTATCTGGGGTCTCCACGGTTGGCTGGATCGCGACGTGCTTACAAATTGTGTCCGCTCGTTTTATGCATACATGAACTATTGTTTATTATTTTTAACTTTTTCGAATATGAATTATCGCCGTACGCTCGTGGCTCATATCCCGTGGAAACCTGGATACGTGACACAGTGGCGCGCAACGCATTTTTAGCGCATCGGGAGGAATATGAATCGCCACTATAAATACCGCTTCGTGCAGTAGTCCAGGAGAATTGTAGTGTGACGTGGATGTTTTCGAGCCGATGGCAATTTGTTTGTGTATGTGAAGAGTATAACCAGTGGCGGGCCGAAAGGGCCCGCATAATCAAATTAAATATATTTTGCCTTATCTACCTATTTTTTTGCAAAATTTGACAACACGACAACGTGGTCCAAAGTAGACTCCAAAACAGCTAGAACAAAATGGCAACGTTACACTGACGCGATGCGTATTTGTGCAGTCAATAGATGGATAGTCATATTCTTCGTGAAGTCTATGGATTCTTATTCTTCAAAAATTCGGAAGGAAAAAAATAAAAGTATTTAAAGTTGAGGTCACACCAAATTTTTTCTATCTACAAACCGATTTGAAATAGCACAGTTTCGTTTTCACCCAGTATAGGCAGTATATTTTTTATGTAGAGGGGACCCCGTAAAAAAAATTGCGGGGGCCCCCGAAGATCTTGGCACGCCACTGAGTATAACAAAAATATATGTCGTCATCAAGCTGACAGTAATCAGAAGGACATTTAGGAAATTGAACAAGTTTGCGAGCAGATATGAACAACTTATTACTGGATTCTTTAAAGAGGGGCAGGCAAATTATATGTACAAATAAATATATGTAGTCTAAAAAAACACGTTTTCAGAGAAGATCGGACTAAAAAGTCAAAAATGGTTTCATAAGTCGAGCGCCCGATACTTTTTTTACAATAATACTAGTATTTTTTGTACATTATTGTCTTAGGGTTATTTTAAAAATTACATTTAACTTTATATTCTGATGTTCATTAAAAGCGTGTTTTTTAGTTTATTTAAACTATATTTATTTGTAATCTTTTAGTTAACTTTATCACTAAAGTAGTTTTTTTAAACAGTATTCATAAAAATCATAAATACTCTGTGTAATGATGATGAACAATTTCTTTTGATCGATATTTTACTGCATAAACGATAATTAAGGCTTTCCAATTTCCTGAACAAAGTTCACAAAAATGCCAACTCCCAAACAGTTGGATGGCTCCCATCGCTACGATTCGATGTGATATTAACATAGTCAAAATTGCCGACATGGTAAAGTTGGATAGCCCAATGTTCGATCCGACCTCTTAATCCAAAGAGTTACAAGCTCACAAACAAAAGACAAATATACAGGCGAAGCTAATAAAAGCGTCTTAAAGATGTCCTTCCCAGTCGCGTTCAGCCCCCTTAATTTGACCCGTAACATTAAATTTTGAAAGATCTCACGAAGACTAGCTATTTGTATTGTATGTATGTATTAAATTATATAAACGTCGCATCTGAGTGTCAAAAAGCCAATAGCGTTAGAGGTGCTTAACAATAAATTGGTGCGTCAGAATAAATTTTCCGAGTTTCAATAAAATTTAAATTGCCAACACCAGCTAGCAAAAATAATTATACACATGCGACTGTTGTCACGACGTCGAAGCATTTATCAGATAGCTGTTCAAGCTTACATTTGTGTGTGTCATTCCCCTACATCCTACATAGACAAGTTACTTTAACAATTATTGATTACTTGGTAGAATAGCTTTTCTGGAGTATTGATCATGCACAATAAGTGTCTCTCTTAAAGCGAGGTTATGCCAGGCGCCATTCTTGATTTTGCTGTATTTCGTCATTCCCTCATTTCTATTCTATGTGAGGGAATGACGGTTTATGAAGGAATGATTTTAAAATTAGTTAGCTTACCCTTTTGGATCAATTGCTAGCTCAAAGGACGAATAATGGCAAGAAAAATGAAGATAAGCGACGGAGAACCTAAGCTAAAGAAAAGGGAGTATGACAGGAAACGAAGGGATAAAACGAAATCTAATCCTGAAAAGGCTTAAATACCTAAGAAAAAAAGAGAAAGGCCAATTAAAACCTATATATATGTTATGAGTTCCAGAAAAAGTAGGCTAAAGAGAAAAAACTAGAAGAAAAATAGCCAAAAATATGGGGGAAGAAAAAGTAAGACTACGCAAAGATCTGGAAAAACTTTTGTAGAAAAAGAAGTTCAAAACAATAATTCGGTCAGAGATCTGGTAGTTGCTCGGAAGCGGCAGCTAAAGAAGGCGTAGAGCCTTGCTATATGCGAAAATAGCTAATAACAAAAGAAACTGATCGATGAAATATGAAAGAAAGAGACATTTCGTAAGAGGTATCAAAGACTAACAAATAACACGGACAGAAAACTTAGCCAAACCGTCAAATAATATCGCTGCCTTCCGCGGGAACAGACTATTTGCCATTTCGGCTTCTCCAGCGATATGTTGGAGTTTAAAACTCTTTCTTGCTCTGACTGCTTGGAAAATGTAGACATTTTCATCTGGGCTATTATTCGGCTTCAAATAATAATAGTGCTACCAAACGCAATAAAGTAGCACAGTTAAGCCAGATATCTATGTTGAAGAAATAAATAAAATATTTGTGCCGACGCGGATAAAAATCACCTCACCTAAGTCATTATTCCCCGCTCTATTACTTTTTTAAAACCCTCGTAAATCTCATAAAACACGTATATTATGGGGACCAGCTCATAATTAGATATCCAGTAACACAAAAACTACTAAATCCATAGACAAAAGTATACGAAATCCTTATTTTTTCGATATCTGAAGGCGGAATTTCTGAATTTCGTGAGAATTACCTAATTACTAGTCGAATATGAAAAAAGATATGGGAAAAACTGTCTTTTACCTCCGATTATTATTATTTTTGGGGGCGAGCGCAATTACCCCCGATGTCCCTCATATCGACGCCCTTGCAGTTGTGAATATACAAACGGTTGACTATTTCTAGCAATCGAATGTGTATCTACCTCCCATAAGACACCGAACGTCCTCCATACATCATGCAGCGTCCATCATCCAAGTATATAATGGTAGGTTGCGTCGTGTTTCTCCTGTTGGAAACAATTTAGCCGAGATTCGTATTTGTTTACCGATAAACGGACATAAACGCCAGATATTACCTACATATGCATCGTGATCTACCCGCTCGCATACATTTACCTCCACGATCTCGATGTGCAATCAAATCCGTAACAACTGATAGTTTGTTACGGTCATTTCATGTCCGACGACCGACGGACGGTTCATTAATGACAGTTGAATTGTACCTTGTGTGATTTGATTGATTCCGAACGCAAAAAGAACAACGATGCTTTCACTTCAATTCGATCATCTGAGGCTGTTGTTCTTTTTGAGACACGCAATCTGGCCTCGTGTTTATACAGTGATGGATTTCGTTATTTCGGTACCATATTCATCCAGAAATGCTGTCAATGAAAAGTAATAACAGCACTTTATTGCCCCAACACACTAACTAACCTTTACAGAGCAATATACAAACTATATATATAAAAAACATAATAGGAAACACAGATCACAAATCTGTTTAGTCGCTCGAGCAGTTCATGACATAAATTATATATTTTCTACAAGTTATTTCTAGTAACTAACTCAAGTTCATTGAGGGTGGAAGCCAACAAGTCAATATATTGTGAAATATTATTTCACGGAAGCCTTCGGTTGCATTCAGTTTAACCCTATTTCGTGCATTATCAAATTATGTTTCCATAAGTCAAGTTTAAATATGACAAGGTCTTATTTCAACAGCAAAAAATATTGCGTTTGTTTCAAACAGAATTATTCCTCTACGAAAGTTGTAACGCATGGAGACCGCAGGACTCAGTCCTTGGACCATTATTATTTCTAATATATATTAAAGATCTACCAAATTGTAGCAACATCAACGATCTTGTGTGATTTGGCAATGATTCAATAACTATTTCTAGCAAAAAACTCAAGTTCATTGAGGGTGCAAGCAAACAAACCAATATATTCTGAAATATTATTTCACGAAAGCTTTCGGTTGCATTCAGTTTAACCCTATCTGATACGCTATTAAATTATGGTTTCCATAAGTCAAGTTTATACATTTTTGAGGTCTCATTTCAACAACTCAAAACAGTGCGTTTCTTTCAAACATGATTATTCCTCTACGAAAATTGTAACGCGTGGAGTACCGCAGGACTCAGTCCTTGGACCATTATTATTTCTAATATATGTTAAAGATCTACCAAATTGTACCAAAATCAACAATCCTGTGTGATTTGGCGATGATTCAATAACTATTTCTAGCAACTAACCCAAGTTCATTGAGGGTGCAAGCAAACAAACCAATATATTGTGAAATATTATTTCACGAAAATTTTCGGTTGCATTCAGTATAATCCTATTTGATGCATTATCAAATTATGGTTTTCATAAGTTAAGTTCAAATATAATAAGCTCTTATTTCAACAACAGAAAACATTGCGTTTCTCTCAAAATTACTCCTTTACGAAAGTTGTAACGCATGGAGTACCGCAGGGCTCAGTTCTTGGACCAGTATTATTTCTAATATATGTTAAAGATCTACCAAATTGTACCAAAAGCAACAATCTTATTTGATTTGGCGATGACTATTTCTAGCAACTAACTCAAGTTTATTGAGGGTGCAAGCAAACAAATCAATATAGTGTGAAATATTATTTCACGAAAGCGTTCGGTTGCATTGAGTTTAATCCTATTTGATACGCTATCAAATTGTGGTTTCCATAAGTCAAGTTTAAATATTTTATAGGTCTTATTTCAACAACGGAAAACGGTGCGTTTCTTTCAAACATGATTATTCCTCTACGAAAGTTGTAACACGTGGAGTACTCAGGACCCTTATTATTTCTAATGTTATGTTAAATATTGTACCAAAATAAACCTTTTTATTTGATTTGCCTAAGAGACAATAACTTCATTACAAGTGGTTAACCATGTACATAAAGAAAACCTGAAAAATGGGCTAGTGTGAGTGTCAGATTATAGAACAGTATTTAAGTTTTGCTCTTGTTTGTTTTTGAGGTTATTTGTGTCTTGCCCTCCGGAACTACGACACAACAGTTAAGAGTGCGCACTTCTGGCTGCCTAACTGAGAAGGAACTTCTTAGCTACCCTTAATGTCCATGTCCAGGCAACCTAATCGCTATTGGCGCTGTTACTGGACACTGTTAGCTACGAAAAACCTTCTACAATACGAGGTATACACCTTTGCAGGGGGTGTGAAGATGAAGATGCGACTGCAGCTACGCGAGGAGGCATGGGCGACTGTTCTCTTTCTCAAGAATGTGTGTCTAAAATAAAACGAAGGGAGGTCCGAAGTCCGAATTTCGTCTTGCGATACTGCTGACGGCCGACCGCCGCGAAGACGATTTTGCATATCGAGGGGAGCCGTAGGCGTCCGACCGGTAGTTTATTGATAGTGTGACGTTAACTTAAAATTTATAGTAAAGATTCAAAGAGCAAATTGAAGCAGAAAGCTTGCACTAGTACAGTTCTGTGGCCTTGTTTTGATATCGTGTTTGGCTGTTAAATTACAGACATTTGAAGAATGTATGATTTTGCACCGCGAGTTTTGTTTCACTCTAAAAAAAAAATGCTCTAAATTGTCCTTCACTAAGGTCTTAACTATTATCTTCTAAAATTTTATGTTGTAGTTAGAAAATTAAGTGAGTTGTAGGTGTGCATGCGAATCCGTGTTTTACATGGCAAATATATACAGTGTTCAAAAAGTACCGAACCAAATAAATTACTAAGAAAGTGGGGTCGCACAAAAAATAGTTAAGACAGAAGTCGTAGGAAATTTGCCTGGCTATCCGATGATGACCTTTATAGTGACCTAGACTTTTACATTTAAGGTCAAATCAAGGTCAAATAGATTTTCCTAAATGGAAAACCCTACTTTTGACGCCGTAAATGAAATGCCCGGAAAATTCTACGTCCAGATATTAGCTTAGCCTTTTATTAGAATTGACCTTGGGTGATCAAGTCAAGGTCAAAGTGTGACTAGCATGATATCTTGAGAAGTAGGGGTTGCAGAAAGAGATGATGAAAACAAAAGTTGTAGGAACTTTTCCTGGCTATCCCATGGTGACATCTTGAACCTTGACATCAAGAACACATCAAGATCAAATTGATTTTGTTAAATGGAAACCCCAACATATCAGGCCAGAAATAAAAAGCACGGAAAAAGTCACGTCCAGATATAGCTTGGCCATTTGAAAAATTACTCTTAGATGATAAAGTTAAGTTCAAAAGGTGTTACGATTTTTGTTTAGACCACTTTCTTGTGGGAGCTCTACTTCCCAAGGCATCCTACTGGTCACATGTTGACCTCGACTTAACTATTCAAGGTCAAATTTTTGAAAAGGTGAAGCTCATATCTGGACGTAGAATTTTCCGGGCATTTCATTTCCTGCGTCAATTCAAGTTTGACCTTGATTTGACCTTGAATGTCAAGGTCAAGGTCACCATGAAGGTCACTATTGGAAAGCCAGGAAACTACATCCCTAGTTATTCATTTGGTCCGGTACTTTTTGTGTATGTATAAATGTGTGCACCCATGTCCTGAGGGATCTTTGGGAGGATGTACAGGGGACCCAATGGGACCTGAGTGCTGTGATTTTGGTAGATCACCCTTCTTTCAAAACAGAATACGGAACCGATACACTTATTTATTCCTTTAAAGAATTAGTTTTATATTGAAAAAGTAACAACGCGATATTATACACATATTTTCAGGCACCATTTTTTTCTCCAGACGCTTTTTTTATTTTTATTTCGTACAGAAATTGTAGGAGCTATGTGCAGAAACAGTTTAATCCTTATACTCAAAATACTGCCGAAGCTAAAGGGAGTGAAAACTGTTCAAATCCAGAGTTAACTTTTCGTAATGATACCCACACCCATGCAACCTTTCTACTCGCTCGGTTTTACTTCCCGCAAATGCATTTTGAAAAATTCAACTGGATTAATTACAGTTACCGAGACATACTAGACCAAGCATACCATGCATTTAAGAAGCAGTTTGCTGTGCAAAAGTGATGAGCAAATAAAGCGCAACGAATAAAATTACACGGATATGAAGTCATCAAGCTGTCTTCCATAGCAACCACATATTTCGCGATTATTGATGAAGATTCCGGCCCTGGCAGCGGCAGGTTTATTCCCATAGGTCAGGTCCGGTTACACAGCGAATTAACATGTTGTTTGGAAAACGGTGACGTCGAGCAATTTTCATAATTTATTTGGACCGGCAAATCGGTTAATAGTAGTGATGAAACAAGTGAGCTTTGATTCAGCCATGTTAGTATTGCACTTTGTACACACAGGGTGATCAGTAGCGTACAGGTTAGGTTCGGTTGCTGGTGAGCGAGGCGATTGTAGCTCCTTCTACTGCAACCCTATTGCGCATATTGTGGCCAGGCGCGTACACAGGATTTTCGTTTGGAGGGGGCTTTAAAAAAAAAGTAGGAAATAACTCAAACGGCGTTCTTACTGTGGAATTTGCTGGTATAAAAATTTAATTTTTTATTATATTGACAAAACTGGATTTTTCTCGGACTAGTAATCAATAAATTTAACATTTAATGTTAAAAAAAAGTTGTTGACCGCGGTGAGATTCGAGCCCACGCCCTTCCGGACTGGTGCCTAGCGTCTTAACCGCTCGGCCACGCTGCCTGTGCTTCAGGAATATCAATACACCATACATAATACGTCGTCAGTTACCTGCTGTAATTTATTCATTTTTTTAACCGGAAGCGATATTGACAAAACCGGATTTTTCCCGGACTAGTTTTGTCATGCTGATTCAGAATCTGTATCTAGTTTTTTCTCTAGCACCTGTAGTTTTGACTGTCTTTTGTATACGGATAGACGGACGGACGGACAGACAGAGGCTCTGCATAAGCTTCAGTGAGTCAGTGAGAGCTAAAACCAGATATCTGTTATAATTGCAAAATAAACAAAAAGCAACATAGTACAGACATGAATGGATCAGTGCTAAACTGGTCAGTCGATAGAGGTTCACATCCAGCCAACAAACAAAAACAGACTGTCAAATGCTGTCCACATATTATTATCTAGGCAACAATTAGTCAACTTCGTGGCCGTCGATAGAAAACGTGGCCTGCTCAAAGTTGCGAATCTTGTTTTTTATTTATTGACTAAAAAGACGAAAAACTTTTCTGAGTTAGACCCAGCCTAAAAAGAACCGACCCTTATCTGAAGAAGCGTCACAAAATATTCCTAATTCCTTCACGGCATGTGACCCTTTATAGCATTTGTACAACCAGACTACATAAAAACTTAACTTCTGTATAAAGTTTAATTCATTTGCACGTATTTTCAACACTCTATTTTATTTTTTCTCACCACATACTCCGTCATCATCATCAACATCAACGGGGCAAACTGAACCAGGGATTTCTTCTTCCTCTAGCTGAGCCCGTACACATCGTCAGACCAGAAGCGCAGACAAAGCATCAACACTTTGACATTTTCCGACTGGCCACATGAAAATGATAAGTATCTGAAAACACCAACAAAGCAAAATATTTGCCTGAACGTTTTGGTTTTGTTGCCAAAAGGTTAGGAAAAATCGAGTTGCTGTTTTGTTTTTGTTTTGTTGGTTTGATGAAATGAAGAATCAGAGTAGCAATATGTTGTTATGATTTTTCCCTCCAGTATCTAGACTATAAGTTTCTGTTCGTACTGCCGCTAGGCTAGACGAGGTTCATGCTTACGCACATGATTGTGCGCGTTTTCACGCTAGCAATGTTGTTTAATATTTCGCTGTGATATGCTGATACTTAGCTACGAATACTTAATCAAAGATTATTATCTACATTGAAAGCGTGACAGCGTCTTAGCCGTTGATATTTTTTATTGCAATTTTTTTAAATTTCTGGGGGGGGGGTTAACCCGATAACCACCCCTCAGGTACGCGCCTGATTGTGGCTCACACAATCCAAAGATTTTGACAAAGGCGACGGTCGTTTTGGGTGAAACGTCCTTGAAGTCAGTAGGTTCCAAACGACAGTTCGGTGTTTGTTGTACATCTATTTTCCGCAAGTGATTCCTCAGACGACAATTTTCCGTCAATAGACCGACCAGAATGCACAGATCATTCCTGGTGCATTCTAGGATCCTCAGGGGGTCTGACTAGAGAGGTATGGTATGAACGCCTTCGTATAGTAGCCCTGGTGTACCTCGCCAGTGCAGGAGTGCTTTTCTTGTTTCTGATTCTGAGATGGTTTTCTTGGCGGTGCTTTTCGCAAATGATTCTGGTCCTATGAACGCAGTTTCAGTGTCTTCTCTTGCGAGCGTGTTGGCCAATTCATTGCCTTCCACTCCGCTATGTCCTAACCAAAGTTACTTTGTTCCTCGATCCAAGTTCATTGAAGAGATGTATACAGTTCCGTACAAGTCCTGGGTGAATACGTTTGGAGCTTAGTGCTTTCAGGGCAGCTTGGTACACAAAGAGCACAGCCTCTTCACATAAAACCAAAAAAAAAAAATGGATCTCTACATTCGGCATTTCTTCACTTAAATCATGTAATAATCCTGGTATCATTTCTGTCACCTGACAAACAAGAGGGATTTGTCTTAAGTGACAAACTGTTCCTTTTAGCTGGTTTCTGAAAAGAGATACTTAGTTTCTATGTAAATCTCTATATATAAAAATGAATCTCTTTTTCCCTTGGTCACGGCATCACGTGAGAATGGATTACCAATTTCATCCATCTTTTTTTATAAATTTTCTGTTACTTCGTAGAAGGTTCTTACGGGAAGAAATGTAAGGAAAATTATACAGAATATTATAAAAATTATGAAAATGTGCGAAAACTTAACGACTAAAAAGGGTGTAGCATACTGTATAGTGTTAATGATTTGCTTGTTATTGTTGTCATGTATGACGTTGCTGTCAAAAATACAGGTTAGAGATGTTAGATATTTAATCGTCATGGAATTATCTGCAAATATGGAGTCGGTCAAGTGTGCGTTGTGGAAATAATGACGAATACGCATACAGGGTGTTAATTAATGATACACCGTAATTTCAAGGGTATATTATTTATTACTCGAATTCAAATGGAAAAGCTCATACTGGGTGTTCGGACAATCGACCAATAATGCTTAACAGGTGATAGACGTCATACTGTTTTGAACATTGAGATAGGAACATGAAGAATGCTTAATTTTCAAGATATAGGGTGTCAAATGTTTACTTTTATTTTGGTTTTTTCTCAATCATTTCGCAATAAAATGGCACAACGATCTAAAATTACGTATGGGGGGGTCCTTAAGACGACAAATCCAAATTCAACCACGGTTTTTTTAACATGAATAGAGGGGCCACCTACGGCACATCAAACTCTCTTAAACTAACAAAACTTTTTTCCGTTTTGGTGCATCAATGTGAATATTAAAAAAATCGTTTCTTCAATATGTGTTACGTAAAGCAGGTATACTTCCTAGAGGTAACCGTTTATATATGCTTGAAATACAGCATGATGTTAGATAACCTGCGGTATGACATATTACTTTACTTGAGATGCTACCCTACACCAGTCTGGTTTTCGCGCAGGTCATAGTACAACTACTGCATTATTACATATTACTGACGAGATACTTCGGAATCTTGATAAGCGGTCTGGTGTCCTGCTAACTTTACTCGATTTATCTAAAGCTTTCGATACGGTAAATCATGAAATACTTCTTAGCAAACTAAAATATTATGGCATGTCCGACGTTCCTTTAAATTTTTTCAATTTATATCTAAACAACCGTAGTCAGAGGGTGAAAACATCTAGAGGAATTTCTGGTGCACGTTATGTTCCCTCAGGATACTCGGACCGCTACTATTCTTAATATATACCTTCGATCTCCAAAATAGTGTGGAACATTGTGCAATTCAAACGTGTGCGGACGACACACAACTATTACTTTATTTCGATGAATCGAATTTACACGAAGCTTCGTTTAAGATCAACTTGGATCTGGCTAATGTATCAGATTATTGCAAACGCCACTGTCTCCGTATAAATCCCTCCAAATGTACTGCAATCCCATGTAGCTCAAAATATGTGAACTATAATGTTTCTGGTCAAATCTCTTTAAGTATCGATAATACTAGAGTTCTTTTCAGTGATAGTGTTAAAAACTTGGGCATCATGTTTGACTGTAATCTTAGATTTAATTTACATATTAATAGTAGTCATGACATGTTTCTTGCTAATTATTCTTTGTGTTGCTTTCTTTATATAATTGTAATGTTAAATCGCAGTGCGGTTAAGTGGTAGAGTAGCCATGGCTAAACTTCGCCATACTGTGATCTTTTTGCTAAATAAAGACATTATTATCATTTGTATTATTATAATGCCAAGATTCAAGGGCACCGAGATGCCATATAAGGTCAACCTAAGTAATAGATCGTAATGGGCTTTATAAGAACTTCGACATACGTCGAATGGTGTCATCTGGTACGCTAATGACTATAAAAATTCGTCAGATTCAGGGGGAAGCACAATACAGTGATAGGCCTGGGCGGAATATAAGTATCTAAGCTACCGTTTTCCAGGCAGAAATAGCAATTTTGGAGTGCGGCAGAATATGCATAGACAAAGGATACATCAAAAAAACTATCTAAGTAAACACAGACAACCGGGCGGCTCTGATGGCCTTGACAAGTAACCACTATACTTCAAAAATAGTAGGGGCTGCCATAATATCCAAAAGACACTCGCAAAGACCAACAAGCTAACATTGTCTTGGGAGCCTAGTCACTATTGCTTCTATCATTTGTTATCATGGTTTGACGCGTTGGAAAGATGAAGCGTATCTAGTGATTTTTATTAATGGTCTCTATACACTACTGGATATTTATTCGCAGGCTATGGTATCAAAAACGTATTACACCGTAAGGTGGCGATAATGAAAGAATCATTATTCATACTTGCATCGTTTCCATGCATGAGACCGGGTATGGTAAGTTCGTACCATTAGCATTATAAGATATATTTATGTATATATCACACTACCTTTCTACGCCTTACCTGCAATGTGGGTGCCACAAAAATGGTTAATAACTTTGACATTTCAACAGTGCAGAACATCCCACTTCATTAGTATGGGTAACGTGGTTTTTTGGTTTGTTACCTTTGCCGCTGAGTCGGTTTGTAGAACATAAAAAATGGTATCAGGTGTCTTGACATACTGCTTCCCACACATTATGGGTGCTAACAAAAAATTTGGAGTTCGTCTAACCCTACATCATCCTCATCAAAAAAGTAGACAATGATCATCAGGGATCTTTGAAGTATATAAAAACGAAGTTTGATCGATGTTGAAATTTTTCCTTTTTTGTGGATTTGACTTCCGTTACTGGAAAGAGTTTTAGCAACGAAGCACTGTAGTAATAGATTATCAAAATTTGGTCACAATTAAGTTAGTAGTTTTCAAGTTACACGTTAGGATTCCACAGAGATAAAATTCAAAGATAACAATCGAATAGGTAAAAAAAGCAGAATATATTATCAAAGTCATCTTTTTTCAGCACGATTCAGGGTATCTTATGAACACCACAAATGTCTGGGTTTTCAAATTCCACCTAACCATCCTTCCACCCCGATTTGACCACCCTCAAAAAATGGAGAAGGATCAGGAACCCCTGAAACGCCTAAAAACAAGGTTTGGAGGGATTACGATATGTTCTTTACCAATGTTTCAGTCGCCAATGCATCGATTTTTAGAATTATAGCAACACTACCTACTACTATTTAATCACAATCCCAGCGGCTAGAAAAACGCCAATAGACAGGCAGGCTGACGGAAATGAGTGACGTAAATTTTCGTTATATAGGTATCATGAGACGCCCAAAAAGCATATTATCTCAAAATCAAAAATTTTCGCGATAACAATACTATATGCGTAGGAAGTAAAATGTGGGAAACGATAAAGAGTCTCCAATAATTCAAAAATGAAGTTTGAGCTGTTTTTATTTATTCAGTGTTTTATTATTGCTGAGCTGCTACTGATACGACTTCGATATACAATAGACGTTTTCCAATCAAAATTGCATTACAATAAATACAATAAGTTTCAGGTTACACAATCCGGAACAATCAAAAGCAATACTTGCGTCTATACTTCAAAATATTCTAAGTATTTTGGTTTCTGTAGTAGGCAAGGCAACGTTCGGACTTAAAAGATTGTATTATGGCGTTAGATCTTTCTTTCACAGGCACCCTATTATGAATAGGACAAATTTTTGAGTTTCACAACCCTCCATAGCATATCGCTACCCAATTTTCATCACAATCCATGCATAATCGTCTTCTTATAAATGCACTGATGAAGAGGTACGGATATATTATCCGTTTATTTCTCTCAGTCTCTCAGATCTCAGTCATAATTGTAGACGCATCGGATGCAGACAGCCGTTAGCCTTTATCAGGTTAAACACATAACACAATGTACCCTACCTCCTACTTTCCATTATTTAGAACACGTGTTCCGCAGAGTTGCCGGGTGTGGCGACTTTCCCCTCAAAAATGAGGTCTATCCGCATGAAGCGGCAATATCGGCAGTTGTTTTACAGTAGTTGACACTTTGACCATAGTATGCATGCACGCAGTGAAAGCGGAAACCGCTCCACTGTGATTCGCCCATAGTAATTTTCCAAGGAGAGAGATGAGGCAAATAAAATTGGTCGAGTTTCCTTATCGTTATTGGGCAGCATTTACCTATTTCTTATTACTGAATATGCTCAAAATAATGATAGCTACGGAATCCCGTGTGGGGGCGTGTTAGAATGTCTCCCATCGTATATCCTGCGTGTCGTAAAAGGCGACTAAAAGGAACCGAACTACTGTCGGTATAAACAGTAACCTCTTCTCAACCAACAGCTTTGGGTGGACGAGTGGAGAAGAGTCAGGACACCTTCTTGTCCTTGGGGTGAGAAATTGCCCCTAAAGGCGGATGAAACAGTAGATACCATCTGGTCAACGGCATGAGGATGCAGAAAGCAAATGGGAAACTACTGCATTGAAGATCGTAAAGATATCCCAAGAGAAACACGTAAAATGAGTAAATGCATTTTACAAGTTCGCAACATGTCTGTTAAGACATTGTGACTATGATGATGACGGAATTTGTTATTTTTGGTGATCCAAAATCCCCTGAATGTCCCAAAATAAACATTATTTGAAACTTGAAATTTAAAATTTGAACTGCATCTTACGGAGATTTTGTACTCCGGATTCAACTTTGCCCAATCGTGTATATTTACAGAATATAATCTGGTGTTCTTGAAAAATAATAGTTAGACTAAGCGTTGTGTGCGAACTTCGTACATACTTCAATTCTTGTGTAAGAATTAACATGTAAATTTACATTGCCGACACTGTACCGAATATCCCCTAATTTCAAGCGGTTAGCCTCTTTGGGAGACACTTCATGGAACCGACGCTACGTGCTCCTTCTGGCTACGTTCTGTGCCCAGGTATTTTTAAAAGCAGAAGAAAATGCATCCACGAGGTTTATTCTCACCTACTCATAGTGGAAGGACAAACAAGTAGAGAGACGATAAAGGCGAATAAGCACAGACTCCAGCCATCTGCGCATTATCTTGCAAACGATAACCGCCATGCGTGAGTCTTGTTAATGTTCTTCCGGCAGCTACTTCTACGATTTAATGTCGTGTGTATGTTAACACACTAGTTTAAATGCTAAAGCAATAGATTACCTACAAATCGCGCGTACTATACCGGCACTTCGTTTTATTCGTGTCTTTTGATCGCCGTGTTGCCACTACCAGTACTTTGAGTGCTCCAAAGGTGACAATCATATGGTGATTCTATCTGTTTATCTTCCATAGAAAAACAGCAGAAAGTAATTCTTAATCCCAGTTTTTTTTTTAAATTTATAGTAGAAGAGGTTCTTCGGGCATGCATAGGGATAAACTACTGCAGAGGTTTTTCTCAAAAAGCGGACGCTTCGGCGTTTATTTTTTCCCTTCTTCCCTCCATAGAAAACATGGTAATTGTGGGGTGTAAGACTTACGCTGGGTCGGCTTACGACCATCGGAAAAACACGGCTCTACGAGTGCTCTACTATTATTTTTAAGGCACTAATATGGTATAGATATAACACAAGCGCTGCCATACGCTCCAGAGTATATAGCACCCATTGAGAAGAACGAGAGATTACGGATTTACTGGAACTACTCGTATCCCACGCTCGAGCTTGTACAGGCAAACAAGCCCGAAATAGCCTTCCTTGACCACCAGGAGAAGGCTATGGTTGTTATAGAGTTTTAGGCATCTGCCGAGCTGAAATTCGTCTCTATAATGAGGAGGAAAATCGAACCAAATATCTAAAGTTGCTCGGACAACTCCGTATAGGCTCTGGCCTGACTACAGTGTTAGTCTTCTGGTAATGGTCATTGGATCCCTAAGTGGAATGAGGGTAATGTCGGTGCACATCTTAGCCGTCAGAATGCAGAAGGCAATCATCCTTGAGTCCTTTAGTCACGCGATTGGCGGACCCAGTGGTTGATTGCCTCACGGTGTGAGCAGTAGTCTCTGGGTGATGGAACAGCAGCCCCGTGTATTGGAGCTCGGGCTGCACTTTTTTTGTTTTTTAAACTATAATAAAAAGTAGATTGGCTCCGTTACCCGTTTTCAAGTTCTTTCCGGAAGGAAGAGTTGTATTTCTGATACGTTCCTTGTGGTGGTCTCCATGTTAGGTCGCGCTTCAGTGATCTTTCACAAAAAAAAAACACGTTGACTGGAAGACAAAATTTACCTACTGGCGCTTCAATCACTTCTATAGCCCTAAATTAAAGCACAAAATTTGACAAAAAAACTCGAATAAGTGGTTGACTCTAAAGTCTTGAAGAACATAGTTATAAATAAATAAATAAAGCAGAACTTACTTTTAGTTAACAATATTTAATCAGTCAATGTTCAAGACATATACATAAGGATGAACATATCTTAATTGAAAAAAAAACAAAAAGTTATGTAATCAATAGCACAACCAGTGATCAGAGATACAAAAAAAGAATAGGAAGAATAATAGAACAAATGAATGATACCGTATTATTTCTCAAAACAGTATTCTTTCATCTTAAAGCTGAAGACAGGGTTACATAAATTTGAAATCGGTCTATTGCCTATGAAGCTTGCGTGTAAGGGACTGTCATCTGCAAAACTGTGGATTGGGTTT